>VZTG01004484.1:536311-600349 GCA_013397845.1 Melanocharis versteri | reverse complement strand
ACTCCTCTCCCTGAGCAGTGGGAGAAGCCTCGGGTCATGAACTGGCCATAACCCCCATTCCCTGTCCCCCTGTGCCACTGGGGAGGGAGGTAGAGCTGGGAAGGAGGGAGGGGTGGGGGAAAGGTGTTTTCTCATTATCTTGCTCTGATTTTGCTAGTAATAAGTTCAGTTCATATCTCTAATTAGAGCCTGTTTTGCCCATGATGGTATTTGAGGAGGGATCTCCCCATCCTTACCTCAATCCATTGTTTAATGGAAACATTTATTAAATTTTCTCTCTCCCATCCAGCCACAGAGGGGAATGAGTGAGTGGCTTTGGTGGGTGCCTGGCATCTGGCCAGAGTCAAGCCACTACACATTATTTTTAGCATGTTTTCTATATCACATTTGAACCTAATCAACCTATGATTGCCTGAGAGAAGCAGCTTTATTTACTGTTACAGCTCTCCAATTCAGAAGAAAATTTCAAGATGTGTGACTTTCAATGGAAGTCGAATATCAAAGCAACCTGACCACATGTACCCTTCACTCACCCTTTTCAATGTATTATGAATATTCCCCTGAGTCCTGAAGGGGTTTTTTCCCCACAATAAAAATATTACATCTTTTTCCCATACTAATATGCAATCCATGTGCTCAGACTGAATCACAAAATCGTGAGATGTGGCACAGTTACAGCTTGATGCAACATAGCAGCTCAATTCACCATTTTGGTGAAAATATTTCAACTATATAAAGCAAGGAAACATCAGTGGATGAAGAAGCAGATGTTTTGTCTGTTCTTGTTTCACAGTATGAGCAATAAAAACGTATTGTCAGCATGGCATATTCTTAAATATAGCTGATTCTATGCAGCCACTGTCCTTTGCATTGAGTTTTTTGTGAGGCTACAAATTGCTGATACAGTGCTGCAAAGTTTATTTCAGCTGTTCTTTAGTTTAAAACAAATAAAATTACAATATCAAAGAAAACACCACATAGAGGAAAAATGGAAACAGCACTGCAAAGGTGCTATTCCCTCTTCTACTAACCACAGAAAGGTCTTTACAGTTTTGGATTAGAAATATATCCAGTTTCAGGCAGGGAGAGAGCAGCAAGGTCTAAGTTCTGACATGTATTAAGTACTTGAATTTTATTTTGATATTTTTAAGAAGACTGCAGTGAAGTAGATTTTTTCAGGTCATAAGAGGACGAACAGCAGCAGAAAGATGTTAGACTTACTTCGAAATTCTTGGCTTTTACTTTAAGGGAGTTCATCTACTGTAATACCAATTTGCTTTAGCTCTAAAAGAATGTGTAAGACATTGGCTTGTCATAGCCGGGAGCAATTTGTCTGTTGCATTTGTGACTTATTTAGAGGCTTTCTTTGAGACTCAAGCTGCTTATACTAGCTAGAACAAGTCACCTGACACTCTGCATAAAGATTTCCCAGTGCCCACCTGTGTTTCTTGGAAGGAACTGATTAGTGCCTTTGCCTTGGGTAAGCCACATTAGCTGAAGCAGCAGCTAACAGAAGCACTTCTCCTTTATGTGCATAGTAGTATCATCTCATGTGTCCCAGGGGCAGGCACTGGGTCCGTGCAGTGATGTTCCTGGTCCACCTACTCTGACCATAACTACCTTTTACAGAACTGTATCAGAACTTGCTTGAAAGTCACCTCTTTTCCTGTCAGACAGACCACGTGTGGCAGGGAGCAGATAAGGACTTAGACAGCAGAGTTAAGACTCCCTCTTGCACTCCTCTGTCCCTTCTTCAGGTACTTCTGTCGAAGGCGTGGTGTCAACCTCACAGTGCAAAGGCTTCTCTAGCACATCTTGTACTATGTCCCAAAACCATGATATATTCTTTCAATTGTGGCATGAACTAATATCCCATATGTCTTTCACTACCAAAATCAGGCCTTGCTGTGTAGAAGGATTAACTAGATAACTCCACAGCTCTTCCCAGGTCTAGCTCTCTCCCAAGACTACATGTTGAATGGAGGCTGTATTTTTTTTCTGTGCTTGTACAGATGTATTCTGTACAGTCTAATATTAGATTAAATTGTGCTATATATATTATGGTTTTGTGCTGATAATAGTAAATCTAGGATCACTCGCACAAAATCAGGGCATTCTGCTTTTGGCAATCCTCATGCTACAAAAGAAAGAGAGAAAACCCAGAAAATTACATCATACATCTACTTATACATATAAGAGCATCAGTGGCAAAAAGCCACATTCATGCCCTTCTGTGTCTGCCCAGACACATAGCTTTCAGTTATTTCTATTACTTTATAAGACTGCAGAGATACATTTGTAATAAAACTTCTTTTAAGTTCTTTTAAATTTTCTAAGAGTGTGTTTATCTGCAAGTAAACATAGTGTGGCTCCTTTACTTTTCATCTTTGCGTACTAATCTCTTTTACAAATGTTTTAAACACAGCATGGCAACCCTTGCTGATAAATTCATGGAAAAAATATGACCTGTGGACAATGACTAATGTCTGTCCCATGCATTTCTGCCCTATATTCTGTCATACATTTTGGGGGGAGAAATTAACATATGGATTAAGTTAGTAACACTCATCCTCACATTTTCAGGGAGTGCTTCCCCTTAAATCATACGTCTTTGGACCTTGACAGGCTTTCACACCTAGTCTTATTTCATGCTGGATCTTCCCAGGGACACATTAGTTGTGCTTCACAAATCACCATGTTTGCTAGTGAATGAAACACCCTAAGCAAGCATTACTTAAACCTTTGAAGGAACTGGGAGCATTTTACACTTTTGTTGGTGGTGAGCTAAAGGGTCTATCGCCTTGAAGCTTCTACCATATGTTTTGTTCTTAAAGCAAGTATCTTAATAAGGTAGTCACAGAAGATTTTGATTAGTGTAAGATTCCCATGATATCTTTATCTCATAGTAGCTTTCCTCTGTGCTTTTCTGCAAGTAATTTTTTTCTAAGGGGTACTAATTAGGGATCCTAACAAGGGGTTTTAACCAATTGCTTTCTTATTTTTATTCACCAAAAAGTATCTCTTCTCTCCAGTTTAGTATATTTCTCTCATAGAAAAAAAAAATACATAAGCAGCATCTCTCCTATATACATAGCCTTCCCTGATACCAAAGATCAGACAAGTATGATTGCATCTAAACAGGTTAAACTAAATTACTTCTGTGAAATAAAGGCTTTTTTGGATCAAAGTATGACATTTTTAATCTGAAATTGAACTTTGAAATAAACCCTCTAGCGAACAGCAAATCGAAAGCAGAAGTCTCAGAGACAATAGAGTCTTCTGCAGAAAGGCATGACAACTTATTTCTCCTCAGGTAGGCTACAACCATTCCAGTGGCCACGATTTTCAAAACCCTTTTGAGACTTTTGGCTGTAATTTTGTGGGCCTTCAAAGAGCTGAGTGCATCCAGCCCAACTGCTGTCTTTATAACACGGATAGAATAAACCCAGGAAACACCAGTAAGCAGGTATTCAAACTAATGTTAGCAGGTAGTAACCCAGTAGAGTATGAGAAAAGAGCCAGGCTGAAGAAAATCTTACCAGCTTGAGGGAAAACTAAACTAGTAAATGAAATTAGCAAGTTTGGCCAGGAGCCCATTTATTCCAACTCATTGTGCTGCATTTTCAAGAAGACTTGGTGCCTGAGGTCTGCAAAAGGAGTGCTTGTCAATGGTGTTCTAGTAAGAGCAAACATGGATCTTGAGTTCCATGAACCATTTCTTGGATTCCTCATTGTATACATCCTACCATATAGCAGAGCACCATGACATAAGGAAATACATATAGCCATATCATAACAGGAAAATCCAAAACAATTTCAGCTAGTTTTGCCAGTTTCTTCTACAGTTTCTAAGCTGTCTGTGCCGAAGGTGGTGAGGTTTTCAGAGGATTGCAGCCCGTGCTCCTTAGTGCAACAAGTTATGTCAGCTGGCTGTGTTGATACAAACCTCCTACACAAGGGCACAAGGTCTTTTAAGCTACTTCTCTTTTTGGAGGAGAAAGATGAATACCTCAAGAGGGCAGTAAATCTCATCTGAAGACAGGCAGACTCTGGAGCTGTTTATCTACTAACCATGAAGGCAGAGTGGACTACTGACTTACAACAGAGAGCTATGTTTCAGACAGGTAAACATGAAATAAATTTGGCCTGTGTCCCATTGTGCACCCAGGTAATACAGCAGGGACAAAGGGGTGAGTGGTCACACCCTGGCTTCTGCACCCACGCGAGGACAACTTGAAGGCAGACGACGATACAACTTTGCAAGGAAGCCAGCTCTCAGCGTTTTATTGTGAAATTATCATGTCTCTGAAGAGAAGTACAGAACCCAACTAAAAGGCAACTGTGTAAAAACAGAGAGCTAAATCCCTGGTTTTCACAGATAAGTAAGCTGTCTGATCTTTAAAAAGGGCTCAGATAGATGGATTTTAGCTATGAAAATACTCTGATTTTGTGTCAACTACATTCCCTGCACCGGGTAAACAATAATGCCCTTCAAGCCTAGGGGCATCTTTAATTTTAGTTTCATTTATTTAAATAGAAATGCTCAAATACCTTAAACCAAATCTGTGAGCTAGGAGGCATAGCATGGTGTTAGGCTGGGAAAGCAGGAGAGAGGTAACCAGCTCAGTAAAACAAATGACAAAGAAGAGAGAACAAATCACTGCCACTTCACCAAGAAATCTGGAAGTTGCAGAAATATGTTTTGGGCTGTTTGGTGTGTAAACTGCATGGTCATTGTAAACTAGCACATAGCATAGCTTTCTGTCTACCCTTAAACACGTTTTTTGTCACCGTAACAAAAGCCACAGCTGTAAGCAGTTTGTGCTGCAATTGCTTGATCAACAGCCATTGGAATAAAAGTAAGATGAGTCCTCCTTTGTTGCCTCAACAGCCCTCACCTCTGCTACAGAAATACTCTTTAACTGGCTGCAGACGGGCTTCTTCACAAGTGTTTCTGATTCAGCTAAACATCTTGATAGGAAATGTCATAAATTACATGTATGAGACTGTCAGTAGAATTTTCAACAGAAGTAACATGAGTTCGTATTGAAATAAAATGAGAACCTTGGACAAATTTCTGAGCCTATAAATGTTCAACTTCACCTACAACCCCACTCACAAAGACATTTGGGAAAACTGTGATGATCCCAGCAAACGTGTGATTGGTGAGATAGGGAGACTCATAGACTGCAATTTCCCTAAATCTTGCACCATAATCTTCCTGCACTTTCCGCAAGTGATTCCACTTACGCTTTTCAGAAGTGATAAAATGTATCACATATGAGCTATTGTGTCCATTTCCTGGATACTCATCTCAGTCTGGAAAAAAAATTCTCTTTGCACTTTGATATTTATTTCCAGGTGTACTTATTTCTCTGGTAGGCATTTGAGATCTGGGTGCTGAAAAGATGCATGCATGTACTTAACGTTATATATGTGAATACCACCATTGATCTCAGCAGGACTACCCTCTGTCTGAAGTCAGCGAGACTACTCATGTCTGAAATTGGGCAAGTAAATTAAACCCTTTCAGGATCAGGGTTAAAGCAGACAGTTTTTCCTTTTAATAGTGGTGAATGAAAAAAAATCTGATTTTCAGAGCTAGTAATTTATTTTCTTGACACTTCCGTTATCAAGAAAACTATTTCAGTTCAGCGACTAATTCTGCTCAATTTTTCCTGCAGTTGTAATTGGCATTTTTGTAAAACCAGGTTCTTGTTTCAACTGCAGACTCTGCTAACTTTGAAGTATTGTATGCTACCATGTAGCCACATTTTAGAGGTGTTGATTGGTTTCCCGAGAAGTTAAGTATGTCTACTGCATGTGGTTCTTTTTTATTTTATGGGATTCATACGCCACACTACTCACTTTTATGCCTCTGGTTCTTCGTTAAGGAGTGTGATTAACATCTATCATTGTCAAATTTGCATTGAAATATAAACCATTGCTTTGAAGCATCATGGATTTGAACTCCATGTTCTGGAACTGATGTGATTCTACACACACCACTCATCCTAACACGGTTTCAGGTTAAGGCCAGTTGCTGCATATCTATAACTCACAGTTTCATCCCCCCTTTTAACCTCTCTAGAGTGCTCCTTCAAATCTCTGCTCTTGTGCTTCATCTTGCTGGTCAGCTAAGCATTCTCAGTAAAGTACAGCCAGACTTAAGAAAACACTGCTTTTCCTTCCCATAACATCAGCAATAAATATAAAAACAACTAGGCAACTTCAGTCAAAGTATAGCTTATATTGAACAGAAGGACAAGATTTAAGAAAAAGGAGGTTATAAACCAACAAAAATCTGTACTCATGTCCACCTTAAAATAAGATGGGGTACCCAAGGAAAAGCTTGGTTTCTTCACACTGCAAAGACATGCAAGAAGCAGTTCCACAGCAGTCCTGTGGATGGAATAGGATGTTTTTCCTGTCTGTTGTGCTTTCCACATGTTCATAACGTCACATTTGGTTATAGTCAAAGAAGAAGGGTTTCCCCAGATAATAGGTCATATGTTGCAACTTACACTTCCGAAGTGTTTAACTCCGAGATGTCCTACCTCTACTACGTATTATTGGGTAAGGTTTTCTGCTCATTCTACCGGCAATTAGCAGTTAAGTACACATATTCAATCAGCAATCATTCCAGTAACGCAAACACAGGTCAATAGTAAAAAACCAAGCAACAAAATCCAAATGTATGTTTAAGTATGTACACTTATATATACCATTCTGTGGATTCTAACACTAATTGTAATTTCCTATACTTTGTCTCTAGCCAAAGTTTCCTTTTCCCGTGTTCACAGAGAAAATTATATCAACTGCATAATAAACTTATGATGGCATTCTTTAGGAGTGACTGAAATTGGGTGCTCTAAAACCATAGATAAATTGCATTAGACCCATTGCTGTGAAATTGCTGAATCAAATACCAGCCACAGAAATGTCTCCATTTTCACTAGAAAAAGGTCTGGCTAGCATTTTCTTGCCAGCCTGAAAATACTCAGCCTGAACTGATACTTTCAAAATTGTGACTTTTTCCTGGTAAATAACATTCAGAGAGATCCCAAATTACTTTCTATAATGGGTTCATGTAAAAAGAATTTAAAAATCTTTAAAACTGTTGTCTCACCCCTTATTCATTTCAGTATAGTCCTTCTCAATGATTATTGAAACAAGCAGCATGAGACAGAAAGCATGAAGACAGATGGATCGGTAGAAACAAGGAAACAGTTTTAGCCTGTTTCCTGAGGAAATTACTTTTACGTGCCTCTGTTCATCTGCCTGTTTGTACCTCTGAGTCTGCTACCTTGCCATTGCTTGTCCATTTTAGCCAATGTGCAGAGGACATAGTGCAAAATACTTTTATGCATCTTCTGTAAAGAGGTAGTAAAATAGTGGGGAGAGAGCAATGAGGCAGAGGCTACAGGCTTTATTCAACACTGATCTGTCCTCAGGGACTCAGATGGGTGAAAAATATTATGACTATCCCAAAGAGAGGAAAAGCCTTGGTCAGTGTTTATGCTTCAGAAGGCATCAGACAATTCAGCTTTGAGGCATAAATTCACCGGAGCCCTATTTTTCCTGATTTTTCTGGAACTACTTTTTATCCATCCATTAATTATCTTCAGGAAAGCTGATCACTAGCATCAAGTTCACTGCAATGAACACAGAGGCATATACAAAGTGACTCACCAGTTAATGGCTGGGAATACACTCCCACACAGCATTTAAATGTTGCTACACTGTTAGTGATTTGAATTGTCATAATAGTGCTTCAAAATTGCTTATGTTTTTGCTTTTTAGCAGAGATTACAGGAAAGATTCAGAAAATGCATAAAAATGTTTACTCCTCTTCCAAGGAGGCAAGGGGGCTAGAGGTGCCAGGGATGTGTAGAGATGAAAGGAGATTTCTTCTAACTTCTATTTGGTTACGTCACCAAATGACAGGAGGTCAGGAGTTAGTAATAGTAGTAACTATACTACTACAAAAACAGTAGGAACAACTACAGTAATAATTAATGAATATACCATTACCTGGGGACTACACTGGGAAACACAGAACCAGACAGCTTTACTGACATAATTCAGTATCAAAGCAAATAACAGGCATGAAAATGCTCACCTCTGTCTCACCTTCTAAACAACAGGCTGTGCTCTTTTATGCTTATCTGTGTTCTCAGCTTTATGAATCCATTATATATAAAATTGCCAAATCACCATATAGTTAAGCAATTCCAGGTTCATATTACAGTTTGCATTGTGGTTGGAAAAATATTTTCAAATACTGCTAAACTTACAATGACTCTTCAGAACTCGTTTTTATATTTGACTGTGTCCTTTCATCTCTTCCTAGTGCAGACAGGGACCTGACTCCATTAATCTGCAACTGATTTGTGTGATGGCAACAATTCCAGCTGCACAAGTGCTGTAACATCTACACCTAAATTAGCTCGTGAGTCAACATATCTAGTTGGGTTATTACATGTATTGCATCCATTATCTGTAAATGAAATACAGCTGCATTGTCTGTTGCACCATTTTAAAACATCTACTTACCGAGCTCAAAAAGATTGGGAGCACTTGGTGACAACAAATAAAAAGGAAACCTAATTTGGTCCTGTATTATCCAGCTATATATTTTTTTTCCTGGTAGAACCTAATCAGGTGTTTACTGTAAATATGGGCAGTACTTTTAGTTTATTTGCTAAATAGGAGTCAGACACAGGAAGCATGCCTGGGTCACAGTCAAAGGCTTTCACTTGCAAAACAAGGTCACCCAGGTCTTTGTGACAGACACTTAAAATAAGAAAAGCTTTTTTTTCCAGCAGTTCAAGATCAGGCTGACATTTTAATGGATCCTTCTTAATCTTTTTCACATTTTCTTTCACTAAATGGGGCAGCATCACCACAGCCTAGCAGTTTCCTCATTTCTGGGAGGAGGGGGAGGATGGGAAATACGGGAAGAGGGAAAGATGGGACTGGGGGCTGGGAAGTTGTGTCCGTATTTTTGAAAGTTGAAAGAATCTCCAGAGAGCTCCCAGACTGCCTGTATACTTCTTTATGTGCAGCATGTCAGACACCTGTTTTCAATTGCGTCGACAGATCAGAAGATCCTCCTCCTTGGAGTCTGCAAGCCTGGCCGTAGCATATAAAACATTCCATGCATATGGCTGTCATTTCAGTTTTCTTTGCAAATGATTTCTGTTCTGTGTGTAGGTGAGAGGCTTGTTTGAGGCCTGCTTACATCATACCTATGGAACTTGATCCCCACTGTAGGAAATGCGTACAGAGGGCATTTGTTTAAACTTTTGGTCAGTGGGGGTCATTCTCATTGTAAATGGATTTTCACTCATAAACTATGTGAGATTAGTTTAAGTCCTCACTGGAGACCCCAGCTTTACAGAAATCGTGCCACATGAAAGCAAGATGACTTCTCATTTGAGCTTGTCACTGTGAAATTTCCAGATGCTGGCACATCGGCCAGCAGCTTTTGCACAACTATCTGTCACAGCTGCAGCAAGGAGGGCTGGGGAAATTCCACATTACAAGGAGTTGTGATACACCCATTCCTGGGAAATAGCTGTTTCAAAGAAAAAGTGGGATCACCAGAAGGAAATTGACCCTTCCGCTCACATGAAGGTGGCCTTATTGCTCGTTATTTTGTAAATCCTAAAGTAACAGACCTGGAGATGGAGCCATGCTGTTGAGTTCAAACCTGAGTGCAATTTTGAACATCCACATTTGTGGGATTCTAGAGGCTAGTGGTCGACCAAGTACATCACTGAGATACAGTTTGGGAACAGAGGTCAGTCAGCTAAAGGAGGCAGAAGGAAAAGGAGTAGTAGAAAAAGGTCTTTGAGGAATGGGTAAACAATGAGCTAACAGGTTGTTCATTCACAAAATATCACAATAAAAAATTAACTTCACTGTGGAAGCAAGTTAGCTCCTTTTTCCCCAGGGAAGTACGTAAGACGAAAAAGTGATCCAAGAAGATGTGTGTGGCTCAGTGAGCAAAGAAGCATCACTTCCTTCCCATAGTGGTTGTCCACAGACACTGCAGCTGCCCAGCAATAGCACCCTTCAGTGGCACTCCAGGACTCTCAGGGAAAGATTGCTGCCATGGTGCCCTGAGGCCATGGCTGGAGGAGGCTGTACCACGAAGTGAAGTCTCCTCATGTGTCTCAGAGATCTCCGAGCCCGTGTCACAAAGCAGGTGCATCCAAGGCAGACAAATCCATGCTACCAGCTACAGCCCCAGTGATGTTGTCCAGACACCAAGCACCTGAATTGCCTTCTTGTAAACAACCTTTTTTTTAACTATTGGAGCCAAAAGTTGGTGGGGCCAGTGAGGGGGTGTAGAATCCCAGAAGATAAGGAGATAGTGTGCGTGCCTGAAACGCTGATGGCAGGATGGCTGTGGTACCAACCAAGGATGGTTGGTAATAACAAACTGTGAGAAAGAACAGAAAGAGCAGGATCTTTCTTTCTTTTCCTTCCTTCCTTCCTTCCTTCCTTCCTTCCTTCCTTCCTTCCTTCCTTCCTTTCTTTTCCTTCCTTTCTTTCTTTCTCTTTCTTTCTTTCTCTTTCTTTCTTTCTTTCTTTCTTTCTTTCTTTCTTTCTTTCTTTCTTTCTTTTTCTTTCTTTTTCTTTCTTTCTTTCTTTCTTTCTTTCTTTCTTTCTTTCTTTCTTTCTTTCTTTTTCTCTTTCTTGCTTTCCTTCCTTCCTTCCTTGCTTCTTTCCTTCTTTCCTTCTTTCCTTCTTTCCTTCTTTCTCTCTTTCTGTCTTTCTCAATCTCTTTCTCTCTCTCAATCTCTTTCTCTTTCTCTATTTCTCTCTTTCACTCTTTCTCTCTCCCTTGCTCCCTTTGTTTTTCACTCTCTCTCTCTATCTTTCTTGCTCTCTGTTTTCTGCTCTCTTGCTCTTTCTCTCTTTCTCATTCTTTAATTCTTCTTTTCTTTCGTCTCTTCCTTTTCATCCTACCCCTTTATTCAAAGCCCACTGCTTTGTGCTTATATAGTAGGTCAGGGACTAACATACCAATTTCCATGCCAAGCGTGTATTTACTAATAAAACTTGGTGATTTTTTGTGAGCTCTCTGACTTCAGTCAACCCTTTCAACCACAAGCATTTATGAATTTTGGGTACTTCTGTTCCCCTAGGGGTGGAAGACCACAGGGGGAGCAGAAAACAAAACAGGCCGGGAGGAGGAAGTACAAGAGAATCTAGATGTCCCACTCTGAAAGGGTCAGAAGAGAAGGCCAGCTCAGTGGCTTTCCCCAGGAGACAGGTGGCCTCCCACTACCTGCCCTAAGCTTGCCACTCACTTCGCTGGGTGCCCAGACCTCTGCTAGGACCCCAGGGTTACTCAGGGTCCCAGGCCTCCACACAGTGCCTTGTGGTGCCCAGGAGGAGAAGTGTGCCACAGGAACGGGGCGTTCCCGTTTGCACGTGGAGCAGAGGGTGGGGGCCAATCTCCAGGGTGCTCAGGCAGTTTTGGTTTATAATATCAAACCATCCTTGACGCTTACATTCCTCTGGACAAAGGCTTTCACACTTGAGACCCCCAGTGTTTTCCTTCCTATTATCATGATTACAGAGCATGTAATCCCCTTTCTCCTCTTTTTTTTCCTTCATTTGATCTGTCATCAAGGAGCTGTTTTCTTTGCTCCCCTGGCCACTCTGCCCCTCCCAGCCCCGGCCATCTCTGGGAAACACACGCAGGCACACATGGCCTTTACTGTAAGGCATCCCTCAAATCAGGGAAAAAAAACAAGATCAAAAAGTCACAAGTGTAGCAGATGTCAAGTGGTCCCTCAAGACCTCTACTTAACCCCTTCCTCAGGCTTTGCTGGACAAGAAATCAATCAGTAGGAAAAGCAAAGCTTTTCTAAAACTGTACTGTGTTTTATTATAAATCAGAGGTCAGTTTATTTATCCCGATGCCTTGCCAAACTGCAGGAAATATTTAATGAACTGACTTAAAACCCTGGCTATGAACACACTTTCTACTAATTGGGGTTGTTTATGACCTTATGTAATAAAGTTTGACATTGCAAACTGTGAACACTTTTTACAGTACTTCCTTCTCTTTCTACCCCTGAAATGTCATCTAAAACCAGGTGTATGAAATGTATGTGCAGCAGTTAAGCAATCAATGCCTCTTATCTAAATGACAGAGATGTATGGGGCATTTAAACCCTAATGATTATAAATGGGGGAGAAAATAAGCGTGGAGGAACTTTTCCATCTTTTTTTCTCTAAGTACAGTATGCCTTGCAAATTTATCATATTCTCCACAAGCCACCTTAGAATTGCCTACAATTCCTTACAAAATGAAAAATTGCAAACTCTTTTGCAGAGGGAAAATAACTTCTCAAATTGCAGCTTTGTCTGCAGTTTGGGGAACGCTGCCCAAGTTAAAACTGTAAAAAAAAAAGTGTAATAAAAAACAGCAAGTCAGCCTGAAAGGGTAGAAAACTTTGAACAGTTTGTTGGAACAAGCCACTGAAAAATTATTTCCCTGTGAGCACAGTGGGTTTTCAAAATCTACTGAAGACTGGAGAGGAGGAGAGAACAGTTCTACCTATGTATTTTATTCTGAGTCGGTTTTGGTTTACAGCTGCTGGTTCCAGTTCTGCAATCAGTTCTACCCTGGCAGACCTTTTCACCTAGGCAGAGATCCTGTGAGGGCTTTTCATCTCTGCACAAGACGTAACTCCCCCAGTTAGATCAGATTGCAGGATCGGGGCCTGAGCATGAATACATCCAGTCCTCACAGGAAATGCTTGACTCAGCCAAAGAAGTGTAACTCAAGAAAAAGCACTCCACTTTGTGTGGAAAAAACAACTTCACCGAATATATTAATCTCTTTCATTCTGTCACTGCAACCAGCATCTGCAAGAAAAAGCAACATTTGCTCCTTCTCTGACATGCCAGTCCTCTTCCAGGATCATCCTAGAAGAATAAAATTACAACCAAATCCTGCACAGGTACAGAGGTCTGTAATTATGTCTCTTCATGCATGACTGGCATCTTGATTTTGTATGATGCAGTTTGATCTTTATCTGCCTGATTACAGGCACAATGAGAGCAAGAGCATGACCTTCATCTCTACCTTTCCTCCCCCAGCAGACTGGGGATTTTCAGCCCTTGGTCTGGCTTATCACTGGTGATCCAGCCACTTTCCAAGACAAAATAGTGGAAATTTGTTCAGGAGTGTCCAGGAGTTGCAGCACATGTACACTTTATCTTTTCGTGCATCACAGCCTTATGCCCTTGGAGGACCTCAGCTACACCAACACACACAAAAACACACACAGCAGGTTCATTGACAGGTATACCTTCAGCAGGTCTGCATAAGGCAATCTCTCTTCCCTCAGTTTTTTCTTCATAACTGATGCCCTCCCCTGAACTCCACTTGTCTTCTGGCTGAGGACCATGACTTTCACATATCGAGGCGTGTACTGGAAGACACATCCAGATAGAGAACTGAAGGTGGAAACCTAGAACATGTGAGCTAGCAAGGATCAGATCCAGTACCATGGACCCAAAACATGAGAGGACACAGGGTGACACGCAAAAGGGGCAGGCCAATCTCAGCACACAAAATCTTGAGCTGCAATTGGTAGCCACAGGGCTCAAGGATACGTACAATGGTGCATACCTCTGCAAACATTCAATTTTCATCAGCTCTGGGCCAGGGTTGACAATTCTGGGACACTCAAATTAGTTATAAATGTGTCTATGGATCTAAGCATGTGACTGCAGGCTCACTGGATTTTCAAACCAGTCTGAGCAGGATGGATAGATGACTGGCATCAAATTATCCTAGGTCCTAAGCATCTAATTTGCCTCCCTGCATCTGAAAATTCAGAAGCATCTGTCTATCTCCTGAGGTCCTAAATACCTTTGAAAATCTGTCACTTGACACCTGGGCTCTGTGGGATATTGAGCCCCATTACTGAGAACATCCAAAACGCTTCTAGTTAAGACAAACAGGGCCAAATCTTGTTTTCTGTATTCTGTTTCCAGGTTGGTTTTTTTTTCCTAAAATTGTCCTAAGGATGTCTGGAACATAGCTGGGATTCTCAGTGCAATGCTTCATGTAGCATTATATATTGTTCACTTAGCTCCTGTAGCTAAGGAGTACTTTTCTGTGTCTTTCATAGGTAAAATACTATCAAGTCAAGTCAGTGTCTCTTTTTTCTTGATTTCTGAAAAGGATAAAAATATAGTGCAGGTGCAATTAATCTTTTTTTTTTGTAAAAAAAATTTTCCTTTCTTTAAGTACCTCCACTGTAGCATAAAGGGGGAGAAAAAGAAAAATAGTTTTCTCTAATGCTACAGGATTTTTCTCTTTAATCAAAAGCATTTGATGGCTGAACATTAATAACATGTTTGTCAGTAACAGTAGTCTGGTTCAAACACCATTCTTTGAACTAGAGTATCATATTTGGGTACATAGCAAGTCCACAGTGATTTTTACACAGCGTTTTATTTTACCTTTTCCTTGTGTCAAGAGATTCAAGTTACACGTGAACTGACAGACAGATGCAATAGATCCTCTGCAGAGAATAATGGTAGGCAATGGGTTTTGTAACTTTTCTAAGTGGACTGCTATATTTCAAATGTCTAACCTGGTGATGAATCTGCTATCATTTACCATTAAATGCTTTGGTCTCTGCTTTCAGATATGCTTTTTGTTTCAGCCTTGTCAGGAAATACAAAGAATGACCAGTTTTGCTTTTATTAAAATCCATGCCAAAACTGTAACAGACTCCACGGCAAGCAGGACAAAACCCAAAATAAACCTAAGAAATTGTGTCATATGGCAACCTTGCCATAATGTGGAAGAGATGTGATTGTCATGAAGATCTTCCACAGCCTGGAAGTCTGGAAGAACCTCCAACTGATTATGTCTGGCATTTCAATGGAAACAAATAAATATTTAACAGCTTAAGAAGATGTAGGTGTCTGTGCCAGACCCACATAGAGTATCAGTCTTCAATCTTTGAAATAAAATAATTATTCTTTGTTGGCCAGATTTTTTTTAAAAAAATTAAAAATAATTAAGAGGGTGGGAAATTTTACAAATATTTGAGAGAGCTTGAGATCATTTTGGTTTGTCTAGCGTCTCTGATACTGGCATATACAATGCAGAGAAATGACAGATTGATGATCGCCACAAATATCAAAGAATATCACCTGCTGCCCCAAATATGGCATACCCTTATGGTGTCAGATTCTACTTGTGCTTTTTATTATGGTTTACTTTAAAAGGTCAGAGTAGACTGAGAATCCCAATGAAATCCAATCTCTGCATTTAACAAGGAATCTAGTAAGATTCCTTGAATAGGATAGGAAAACTGTATTTTGAGGACTGAAGTAATCCCAAAGGAGTCTTATTCTGTACACAGATGAAATAAACTGACCTGATACTTTATTCATAGCCAAGCAATATTTTACTTCTTATTTTAAATTAAAATTTTAATTCCAAGTATTTCTATGTACAGACATAGGATTTGTGAGAGACACCATAAAGTAGTAGGAACAGTGGCAAATTCTCTTTGCGCTATGTTTTATATATAGATATAATACAACAAAATATACCTATCCAAACTCAGGAAAGCAGAAACCTTGAACAAAAAATGCCCTTCTACAAGTAGCAATTTATTTGCCCACATATCTCCTCTGTGAGGTATATGAGGAACAAGGGAATATGATCTCAATGAAGAAAGAATGTTTTCCTCATCCAGATTCCCACCAACACAAAAACCATAACCTCACATTTCAGAATATTAGATTCAGTCCCACAGAACAATATGCCACACAACAGTTCTTTGTCAACTCCTCTTTACCAGTATGCCAAGAAGCTGTCCCATTTAACACTGTGACAAGATAAAAGCTTTATGTATTCTTCTCCTACCTCTGATGGAGATGTTTGCCTTCAAAAATAGTTGGCTTTTTAGTGTATGCATAAAAATACCTGAAAAAAATCAGAATCTAGGATAAATATCTCCCAAAATTTAAATACCACTTCTACTGGGGAAAAAAATCATGGGTTTGGTTTCCACTGAACTTGCTTTCCTTCACCTGGGACAATGTCTCTTTCAAGACTGGAGAGAGGACATCCTCCACAGATAATTTTTGCAGCCTAGAATCAATCCTTAGACACCGTTTATGCCTGGCTCTAGTGAATGCAGCTGGTCCCCCTGCTGTCATAACCACCAAAACCGCATGCAGTTTCTTCCAAAGAAAGACAATAGTCAGGTCCCGTTTGCTGGGAAGTAGACCCACGCCTGCTGACAAAATAAGGACAGCACTGAGGAAAAAAGGCAGCTTTTGGAGTTACACACGAGATTTCACTTTTCAGCACATTCGGCAACAGAAAACAGAACCGTCAGAAACGTACGTGCCATAAAAGGCAATGTGTTCTTGCAGCATCCATAATTTCTGACAGAAAACCTACAAAATCCATATTCTTTTTTCTTCTCTTTTCTGCTCTCTGCCATCAGTCATTCCCTTCAACCACGGGTGAAAACCCTTGAAGTGTTCTTGAATTATTTGTTAGCATGTGATGCTAACATCATATTTTTTAGGTGAAATGGTGTCTGAGAAGTAGCTTCTGAAAGATGAGGAAGCCTCTCACCCCCTGTGAGAGCCCCTCAGGAGGGTATTCCTCTGCCATGTCCCTGCATTAATGTCAATGAGATGATAGGGGGAGTGATATCAGGAGATACTTTAGACTGTTCGCCTTGGCTGACATATTTCAAAGCAGTCCCAGACACTGCAGCACCAGGATTGTCCAATGAGAAATGTAATTCAGGGTATAACCAGGTCCCTGATTCAGCTTCCTGCTTGTCCCTGAACTGGCTGAAATCTGGCAACAGGTAGCAATTCAGTCTATTGTGTGTGATGGAAGCAAAGGTCTTCAGAAGCAGAAGCAGGCAGTGGTTCCATTGCCAAAATAATATTCTGATGGGTCAGTGTAGAACACTTTAGTCAGCTGCCTTTTAAATGAGTTCAGTTGCCTCAACCTTTGCTGTCCTTTTGGATTCAGGTTCTACGTCTGTTCACAGACAAGTCAGTAGGAAAATAAACCCTGCCATGCATTGCAGCACCTTCGCATATCCTAGGCTGTCTCCCAATGGAAAGAGTTAATCTTCTGTGGGAGAACAGCAGGAACATCTGAGCTGAGTGGTCTGGATGGTAATCAGGAGTCCTGAGAAGTCATTGTAGCAACGCTGGCATTTAAGCCTTCAGAAAACTTCACAAGCAAATTGCGAGCTTTGGCTAAGGAATGATAATCTCTAAAGGTAGCATAAATACCTGCCACAAGAAACCCTGTCTAGTCTGATTTTGTTGTAAAACTATCCTGTTTGGACTGCAGGAGGCTGCAGAGTAGACTTCAGTAATGAGAAAAATCATCACATTTTCTTGATTAAAACCTAAAGAATTGCAGAAAACATATTTAAACATCCATTCTTTTTCTCAGCACAGAATAACATTCAGCATAACCTTTTAAAATCTTTGTAACTTGTAAGCAGAACTTAATTTCAGCCTTGAGAAATCTGATGGGATTTCCTCAGATTATCGATGAAAGTGTTGTCAGAAATGGAGTGAAGCATGTGACGTATCCAACTCCACCAAAAGAGCTTTCACTAGGCATATGAATTTAAGTGTAGCAGCTGACAGTGGATTAGTAGTGCTGGAAAGCATCTACTTTCAAAGCAGGAAACATGGTGCCTTTCTGTTGGTGTTGGCCCTACCTTGGACCTTCATCTGGAGCTTACAGAACCAGCTGCATGGGGAAGAGAGTAAATAACTCTGTGCCTGTGTATTTAATCCTGACCCTCCTGGGGCTGCCTCAGACACACCAATTACTGCTAACTCTGTGTGGGCACTGACATCTGTTCATTGGAAACTAGGGTGATGTAACCAAACCCATTTTTGCTCAGATTGTGAAGACTGTTGGTTCTGCTGATCGAGACCTGGAAAACTTACTTTTCTATAACTGTCTCTTTTACAATTGTTTTTGAGTTTCTTTCAGTTGGTATCATTGTTGGTCATCATTACACCACAATAAAATCTTACAAAATCACACATATGCATAATAATAGCCAGGAATCCCAAAACACTGTTTTCAAGGTTACAAAGGACAGTGTACATGGGACAAAGAAGTAGAATCTATGGCACGCGCTGAGGTTGCTTTCTCTTTGTCTATACCCAGGACTGGACATGGAGTTAGAAACAGGTTCAGTATTGCTGATACATGAAATTCAAAACTGAGAACACTGAAGGAAAAATATCTAAAATTTAAACCACAATCACACCAGCTCTTGGACATGAAATATAATGTATTCAGCAGCTGCATGTTCTTCAAGTTGCACTAAAACAGCTGCAAAATGACTGTGTGCTTCACTAAGAGTGAAATCCAAAAACAGAGCAGTCTGCATCTTAACCATAATGTACACAGGCCACCACATATGCTACAACAGCACCTTTCATCAGCAGCCAGATAGAAGAATCAATTACTTCCTAGAAGAGCTCTGGACATATTTTAAACACAGAAAAAAATCTGTTTCCAAGAGGTTACTTTTCAAGACTTATAAACAAGTGTTCTGACAAAAGAATAGGCCTGTGCATTACCAAACTGTGTAAAAATGACTGACTTCTGCAACAAGCAGATCCCACAGGACCCAGCTCTTCCTGGAGGAAGAACAAAGGACACAACTGTTCCAAGGACAGTGCTTCAGCAGACTTGTCTGCATGCAGTAAGGAACTCTAGATCAGACCAGAGTGTTTATGTTACTTATACCCAACTGCTAAGCTTAAGCAAAGCTGGCACTCCCCTAATTCACAAGAATAACAGTACAGAGTAGAAATCACAAAGGGAATGGGTCCCTGTAACTCTGCAGAAGGAAATGCATAAATAAAAGACAAAGGATGTAAATAGTGGGCTAGCAAGAATCTGAGGACAAACTCGTATGAGGCAAAGATTTGCAAATTCTGTCATTTTACATTTTATTGGAATGGGCAGATACTAGAGGATTCCTGGTCTGGTTCACATGCATATCATACCTGCGGAGGGAAAAGAGCATACAGGGTAGCATCCCTACATAGAAGATAAATAAGCATAACATTCTATATAAAACCCCTTAACTCATGATATTCAGACTTCCACAAGAATACATCGAACCATAGGTTCTCTACATGGACTAGAAATGGACCTGTGAGGGAAAATATGAAGACAGGTAAGTTCAGCTGTAGATGGACACAGTGGGAATATACAACAGCAGTGACAGGCTTTGGTTGGTATTGGAAAGACCTCTACAATCACAAACTGCTTCCTTTCCACAGAACAGTTATTCAGACTTCTGGCCAGTGGCAATAGCCTATGCTGGTCACAGACAGAAAGCATGGAACCACTCAGCAGCGCAGGAACCAAGGCAAGGAAGACATCTTTTACCTGAGGACAGTTTGTGCAGTGCAGCAGAGAAGGGCTCCATCCACGTTCCATTTTTACCACACTGCAGACATTTAAGGGTCAAAATATGTCAGAAGAAATATCAGACTGTCTTAGTTTAGTAACAGTATTCCCCAGTTGAGTACTCCCACTGAAGAGAACACCAAAAACCATTGCCCTCACTGCTCCGGTGAGAGACAAAAAAGGTGAATTATTTGATTATGGGTTGAGATAAGAACAATTTACTGGAAACAGCAATGAGATGAAAAACCAAACAGTAACAGCAACAATAGTAATAACAACAGTGTACAAAGGAGAAGGTGATTTGCATCACCGACCTGAGACAATGAACAGTGGTGGATGGACACTACACCCACCACATTTGCTCACAACTGGAAACCACACACATCTTCTCCTAAGTGAGAGTCCCTCAGTTCCACCACCACCCCACCACCCCCACCCCACAGGGATGTGCATGGTATAGAATAACAATGCAGACCCTCCCACACGGCTCCAGGCTCCACCCTCTCACACCTAATGTGGAGAAATTAACTTCGTTCTGGCTGAAAGAGGACACAGACAGAGAAAAACAAATATGCAGAGCCAAAGAAGCTTATGAAAATGAGCTGAAGTCTTCCCAGAAGTAAAGCTTGGAAGTCCTTTTACGAGTGAATTTTGCAGAACTATCTATGCAAATACATAAATCACAGCACTACAATGATGGATCACTGTGTCTTAATGTGACATTACAAATGAATTCTCTGTCCCCAGTGCTAAATCCTAACCACTGGCATGTAGGATGGAGAGACGAGTACTTTTATGAAACACACTCAGCAGAACCCCAGCTGATAAGAAACCAGAATCTATTAAGATAGGCTGTCATGAAACCACAGGTGCAGAAAAAACACTTTGTGATGACAACCTGCTGTCACCACAAGACTAGCACCCATTACATCACCCATACCTCCTGCACAGAAGGTGGAAATACAGGGAAAATAAATTAACTCACAAATAAATAAGGTGAGGGAGTGGTGAGTGTGCAGAAAGAAATATGATTTTGGAACATTTTGCATTATTTGACTGATGACATCAGATGTAAGGAGCACAAATAAAATGTTAACGAGGTTAGAAGCCCGTGGATATTGTAGTAAATTTTGCTATCCCAAATGAATGTGGCAAAAGGTTGTTATGATGGACAGCTTCCTGAAAGAGGAGGCAGAAGATAATACATGTGGTAACATGAAAACTCTCTTCAGAGGAAGTGCTTAACAAGATAGACTATGTGGGAAGCAGACTAAAGACTGAATGTTGCATTTTCTTGGCTTTTTCTCTTTCTCTATTATACATTGCAGAAAATGGAGAATGCTGTTCCCACTGAGGGCAACCAATCTCCAGAGATCTCTTCAGGCACTTACTGGAACAGTTGTAGTACAGATTGCTTGTGTTAAGGTTAAAAGTTAAACAAAATTCTGACTTCAGACACGTATCGGAAAATATGCTTGGGCAAAACAGAGTCCTCAGGGCTAACCGATGAGTCAAATGATTAAGGTTCTGCTTGGAACAGTTCATGAAACAATTCCCAGTTTGTGTCTGACAAACTTCCTTTGTCACCTGTGGGTTTTGTTAGTTACCTTCTACCCTTCCAAGAACAAACCTGTACTTTCTGCTTGTCATCATTAAGTGAAATGAAAAGCTTTTGTTAACCACTTTGAGTTGTTTGACTGTGATAAAATAGTTTTGATTAGAGACTGCTTTATGTTACTTTCCAGAGTTTATTTTTCCTTTTAAAGGTAATATGAGACCATAGGTTAGATTTAAAGTTTTCTTAAGTAGTCTGTCCAGAGGTAATAGATACTTTGGTGAAGGAAAGGCTATCTGTCTTCACTTGCATTACGCTTGCTGTTTGTCTTCTTCATAACATGAAATGCATTTTATCTGCTGTTTCCAATACCATCAGCAGTCACAACTTGCCGTTGACCTCTTTAAGGTAAGTAAGTACATGCTCTTAATGCGAGCTTTGTAATTTCCTACCAAACAATAGAGCTGAACTACCTTCTGGTTCTGCTCGGGGCAGGGGGTTTATAACACCCCCAGGCTGCAAACACACATGTTCATAAGCTTGACATGGAAATGGAGAAACCAGGAGTGAAAAGTCTGTAGTGAGAACTGCACCCATTCCAAGCAATATCATTCAGATCCAGCCTGTAGAAGGGGGTGATGGACAAAACAGAGGAGATTCAAGACAGAACTGAAGGTTTATATAGGATATTTTTAGAGCTAAACTGTTTCCATTTTGGGAAGCTTGGTGTTTTAAAGAGTGATTAACCAGCATTACTAAAAACTATTGTTGGTCAGGTATAACAAAGGAGAGGAGGCAACTGCAGATGAACAGATTAAAAGAAATATTCGAACAGCAATCTCAAAAGTTTCAAGTCATTTTAAATTTTCCACCACACAGCAGGTACTTATTCCTCGATGACTATGTTTAAAAGAAGTTGGAAAACACAGGACTTGAGACATATGGATCCCTTTAGCATACGTACAGGGAGAAAACAAAAGAATATTACCTTTTGAAGACTCACAGCAGAGATTGAAAAAGCAAGAGTCAATTCCAATCACTATCAATAAATTAGCTATTCTTACAGATCTCTGTGAGAAGGTTCCTTGGCCTTCAATATCTTCTGTCCAATGGCCAAGAAAGTGATTGTCAAGGTATGCTCTACGGGATGTATCAATGAAAAACCTAATGCCTCCTTTTCCTCTCCTGGCTGAAGACACTCCTTCCAGACTTTTGAAGGTACTGCATGGACAGAGGTACTACATCCATAAACTCAGCTGCTGCTTTTCTGCTCCATACATCAGTGGAAAGGGGAAGAACCAAGCATTTTATATTACCATGCATCTATTTCAAAACAGATAATCAATACCAACCATTAATAAACAATGTGCATTTCATCTCTGTTATGACTTCTTACATAATTTACAAACCTGCTAATTCATAGCTTATATTTTTACATACAAAATCGCGGTGTGATAGAAGACATACATAACTGTGCATTGAAATTTTCCACAGTTGAAACAAATAAATAATTCAACACATTAAAAAAATAATTCTAAGAAAAGCCCAATGTTATTTTTAATGTGGATTGTTTGTTTGTTTGTTTGTTTGTTTTTATCCTTGAAACCCTACATCAGAAAGTAGGTAGGGCCAATATGTAGAGACATGGAATAATACAGGTTGGATGGGACCCTGGATGCTTGTGATCTGATTCTCTGCTCAAAGCTGAGATTCAATTGAAAACCAATTTTGAAGTGAAGTCAGACTTCTTGGCTCCACCAAGTTTGTTACGTCTTCAGTGACAGAGACTTCATCATCTCTCTGGGCAACCTATGGATTTAAAAAGCCTGGTCCCTCTTGACAAGAAACAGATAAAGGCACAACTGATGCATATTGCCTGGCATCTTAGGTGTTACTCGTACAGAAGTGTAAACAAGTAATTCTTCAGTCATATTAAAAGGTTTGCATTAACTTTTCTGGGATACCCCACCTCTAAGGTGGTCCTTTTCACTCTTCCTAGGCAGTCTTACAGCCTAACAGTCTTGGGCCAGATTTCAGCAAATAATCAGATTGACCTAAGCTCGTCTCATTTTATCCCCTTTTTTTCAAGATCAGCCACAAATATTACTTCCTATTACTTCCATTTCTTCATTATTTCCAAGTTTGGGGGATTAGTTGGGGTTATTTTCACTGCTCAAGTTAGCTACATTGTCAGACTATTCACTTTCATCATTGATATGGTACCTCTTTAAAACAGCCAAAATCACACCGTGGTCTTGGCGACACTGGTATTATTAGTGCGGAGAGGTGAATCGGGACTGTCACTTTTGTAGACTCATTCCATTTAAATCAAAGAGCATCCTGCACGTTTTTTCCATATCCCTAGCACCTAAGTCTCTCTGTTTTGATTGCTTATGGCTATGCTTTTCTTTAGTATGCAAATACTTGTTACTGATAACGATGTCAAACCGGTAGCCCCGGGCAATACAGCCTTCTGCTTTCCCTTAGAACAGTTATACTGCAACTAGCAAGGCTATCAGAGCAGTGTGCCAGCCAGGAGAGTGACTGACGTCAAGAGGAGCAACCTCTGTGCTCAGTCTGCATCAGATCTGCCAGTTACTCTGTAGTGACCAGGAAGAATTTGTTGTAAAAATAACATTTGTGTACTATAAACTGGGGAGGTAAAAAAGAACTTAAGTTTAACTGCAAACACACTTCCTCATGTGTTATCTTAAATTAAATACCATAGGAGTTCTGGAAACACACAAGCAATTAACTTTGTGTTTCCATAAACTCTGCAGACACAATATGAAGGATTGTGGCCAAGGCTGGGTGAGTATTTTTAGTTGAAATCTAAACCCACTTAAACCAGTTGCATTCAAATTAGCCAGTTCATCATGTATTTTCTGGTTCAAGGCTTCACTGCAGCGATGTGATAAGGGAGCAGTTTTCACCTGGATGCTTTTTCTTCAGCCACTCCCTCACCACAGCTGTCACTGTCACCATGTGCTTTGTACTTCCACACAGCAGGGCTCACCATGGCAGAGGAGCCAAGAAAGTAGAACAGGTTAGGGACTCCTGCCCAGGCTTTCTGCAGCACGGCTGGCAGCATGAGCAGGGGGGAGATCTGATCCCTGTGGGGATCATGGGAGGGAGCAACAGCACAAGAAAAACTCTGAACATCAGCACCCAGAGCCAGATAGGCTGGGGAAGCACCAAGGCATTCCCTGGGTGACATTTTCTGGTGGTTGAAAAATGAAAAAAAAGATTGAGAAAAGGATTTGTGGCAGTAGCATGCTGAAAGAAAGCTGTGACAGAGGCAGAAGAGAAAGAGACAAGGATGAAATGGTGTTCTCAGAAGGAGAAAGGGATGATGACAGACTCAAAAGAGAGAGCAAGGACAAAAAGGTGAACAGAAGGAGTAGGAAGCAAGAAAAAAAATACAGCAGAAATGTAGGCCTTATGCAGAATACCATACGGTCACATTCACCTGGCTGACATGGCAATACCCTCACTGGAGACGTAGCACCCACGAGAAAGAGCAGAGTGAGTGAGAAAAGGCAGCAGGATGCTTCCTTTCCACAAATCTCCTCACACCCCTCCTCATTTATATAAGCACATTTAAATATGCCTCAAGTACACAGGCATCTGTAGTATTCTTTTCTTTCCACATCCCGTGTCCCATCCCAGCACAATCCACTCACATGGCAACTGTCAGGCCACACATATGCACCAGAGCTCCAAGGCACTGCCTTCTGCTTTGATCTGTTTTAATCGCTTGTGAGTGTTTGGCCAGCAGCCTCTGAGAGCTCCTGAACATTTTTTGCATGGAATAGCACCAATAACTGCTAAGCCAGGAGTCTCAACAAGGCTGTGCATAGGCATCCTCCATGTCAGTCAGAGACTTGAAGCCAGAGAGCTTCCCAAGACCCAAGTTTGCAAGCAACCCTTGAATCTCTGGGGGTTATAAAGGATCAACAGCAACCTCAAGGCTAGCTAGCCAGGGATATTAGTGCTTTTCTTTGGCAGCAACCTCAAGGCTAGCTAGCCAGGGATATTAGTGCTTTTCTTTGGCAGCAACCTCAGCTTTGAAAGTCACAAATGCCACTATAGGCTATACATTTGCTAAGTAGTCCTAATTAATGCCTTTTCCTGGTCTTGGGAAATGAAAGCCTGACACAGTTAAATGGTTAGAGGGGGCTGTTTACCTCGGTATCTTTAATAGGATCCTATGGATGCATCACTTCGCCAAGGTGGAACACATCACAATGCCCCCCACCGTAAATCACGTGTACAATTTATAGACCTTACACATTAACATATCTAACAAGGGTACCAATAATGGGGCTTGGGTGGGCTAATTTCTAGTTTACAGAATATGTTGTACTAGGGTACATTGGCCGCCCAAGATAGTAGAATGTTTGGTCTCCTGGCCTCACCACTTCTGGGATGTTTGGTTTCCTGGCCCTACAGAACACTAGAACTATGCTAAATTATCAGACTTAAAGAATTACAAGCATGCATGCTAATACTTGTGGATACGTAGAAGTGTGTAAAAGGTATATAAAAGAAAAGCAAAAAATTATCTTGGCATCATAATGAGGTCTTGATACTTTAGTGACTTGTTTCTTAGTGTCATCCCAAAAAATTAAGAGGCCAAAGGTCTGGAGTTATCCCCAGAACATATGAGTGAGTGTGCTTGTGTCTACATACCTCTGCAGTGCCTGAGAACTGCAGCTAGTCTTGCTTCTACTGCAACAGACTACTTGGCATGCTCATGCCTTTCTTTGGTCTTCTTACACCCCTTTCCACTTTTAAAGACCGTTCTCCTAGATATGCGTGACTTTTAAGCTATTTCCCACACGCTGGTTCTGTGGTCTTTCCTTATTCTTTTTCTTCTCGCTCTCCCTAGGTGCCGTACAATCATGTTTCATTTTTTTTATTTTGTCATTATATGCCAGTGACTGACACCTCTAATCCTGCATTCATTCCTCTGTTCAAGACTTCAGGCACTGCAAAGGTGGGGCACTCAACAAATCCCACTATTATTTATGGCAGCCATGCTGTTCTAAACAAAACATGAAAAATGATACTCAGCCGACCTTGATTTTATTCCAACACTTCATTAACTATAACTGTGACATAGTCAAAGGCATTAAAAATGTGATGTAGCAAAGAAGTTTACTAACAAGGGAAAAACTGACACTAGTCATAACTTCAGCTGAGACTTGAGTTAGCTAACTGGCAAAACATTCTGATTTATTTTGCACAGGGAAAATATGATCACTGCATATTTACAGCAATGACTGAAGGTAAGTACATTCTGTAAAGTGCTACTGAAATGTATTTCCTTCATTTCCTTGACAGCAAAAGGAAGCAATGAGTGCCTTAAACCACAGAAAATATTTATAATATGAAAGATAAATGGAGGTCACATTCATTTACTGCAGCATGCAGAATGGTCCATATTCTACTAGGTTCAACTAGAGTTTATGGGAAGTTATTTTGGAGATTTTACTCCTGGGCTTGTGCAGCAGGCCACTGCCAACTGGGCCCTACAGTGGTTTCCTCACAAGGATGACAATCTGGTATTACACCTCTGACAGGGGTCACTCGTGGAAGAAAAGCACAATGCCGGGCTGTTGAATGGCTTTCCTGCAGAAATTCATGACAGTATATTTTTCTGGATGGTGCTCTGAGCACCCTGGTCAAGCGAATGATGTTCTTGCCTGGGGGGGCAGAGGGGGTAGGTCTCTTTAAGACCCTTTCCAATCCAAGCCATTCCATGATTCTGTGATTATCAAAAGAGAGTAAGTCTTGGCTCATCGAGTTGTGTACGCACTGGGGAACAAAAAACGAGAGGAAAGACAATGCATCAGGTGCATACAAATTGCCACTCAGATCCAAAAATGTAATAACTTTAGTCACATTCCTTTCTAGGGTATGTAAACACTCCAGCAAAACAACTTCTGGGACCTCTGATTAGAATCAACAGATGTTAGGTACATGCTTGAAAGTACTGCTATGAAGCAAACCTGGACTCCTCTGCAGCAGATAAAGTTGGCCTCATGCAGCCAGTACAACAAAACAGACTCCACTATGTCAAACCATGTCAGACATCGCCCAGGCTTTCAATGGCGATGGAGGGCACTCACATACAAAACTGATTCTTGAACTCACCAATTTTCTATTCACCTTCTTTCCAAACTTTGCAAAAAACAAACAAAAAAACAAAAACAAAAACAAAAACACCCAAACCAAACCAAAACAAACAAAAAAAACAACAACAAAACAAAACAAAACAAAAGGACACCACCTGCAAATTAGAAGAGATTAACAGAGATTTCTGAAGAAAAATTAAATTTTTTTTGTTAACTGATGTAGTTAAAATTAACCTCAGGTTAAATACATTCCCTCTTTGTGTGTCTACCTGAGAAAGAGCTATTGCATCATTTAGGCTGGGGGCTTTTTCACTACATTTTCTACTGGAAAAGCTGAGTCCCTAATTTACACATATCTTCATTATGTGCAGCCAGCATAAAGTCCTTGTGAAACACCTGTGAATGTGTCAGCAGAAATGTAGGAGTGGCTCATAACAACGCTGTAAGATGTCAGAAGAACTCTAAAGCAAAAGCATCTTACCATTTTCTGAGTGAAAATTGAACTGTATGGCAATATCCAGCCGAAAATTTGGAATAATATATCTAGGCATCTTTACTGGCACATAGACAATTGTTGGTAGCAAAATGCAGGTGAAGCACTGCAGAAGACGGAGCTGGCTTGCAGTTTGTAGGGGCAGGCAAAAGCTGTTGCAGGTCTCTGGAGAGGCAAGGAAAACAAGGAAAATACAGAGCATTCCGGCACAGCCTTCCCGAGCTGGGCAAGCACAACACTGCCCACCAGCTGTGCCAAGCTTAGGCAAGCCAGGGCCAGCCAAGCCCGTCCTCTGTTCGGTGCTTCTCCACGGATTTCCACTAAAACACCCGAGTGCCCTCCCCGGCCTGAGGAGCCCTGGGTCCGTGGGTGCTACCTGGAGGTGCAACCAGAGCAGCCGAACAACACCGTTGCGAGTTTGCCTTGGCCAAGAGTGAAAAGCAAACTGCAAAGAGAAGAGCAGGGTGTACTTTTCACTTAAGAAAGGTCCTCAGGTATTTTAATACATTTTGGCTATATTTTTGCTTGCTGTTGCTTATAAGAATCCCATGGAAGCTTGAAACTAGAATATGTCTGATACCTGATACAATTTTTTCTTTGATTACTGACAAATGCTGATTTATTATGGTAGGTCTGTAAGAAACACAGCTGTTCATAAAACTCTATTTTTCCTTGTACAACCCTCACAAAAAAAAATAAAAATTACATCTACCTGGATTTTTTCAACCTTTTCATCTTTTTCAAAAAGATGTTTGTCCAAGTACCAAAAACTCAGAAAAAAAAGGTGTTTTGGGAGGAGATGATGCTTTATTTCTCCAAGATAACAAGTATTTTGAGGAAGATTTGAATTTCACTAGAAAGACTTTTCCCCAGAAAATATTTCAACAACATTTTTAATGATGTCTTTAACAAATAATATTTAACTGCAAAATATGCTTCTCATTTACTTTCAAACAAATTTAAGAAAAGAGCACAGTGAATTTTGCAATTAAATGCAAGCAAATATAAGCTACGTTTTGAACCTAGAAAAACATCCTTAGAAAATGTAACTACCACTGTCCCAAAAGGCACATAAGGATACAGATTTAGGCTAGGAAACAAAATTAGTTGCCTTGAAATTCAAAACATTTCTTAAAATAATTTTTTTTTAAAAAAGTAGAGGAAAAATTACCTTTTGATATATCTTCTCTGCTTCAACACGATAGATTTTACACCACAATGAAGGGTCCTGTTACACTTCCAAAGGCTCCTCTGAGCAACTGAGGTGTGACCACAGTGAGACAAACCAAATAACATAGCTCAAGCCCACCGCCTCACATGGGCTCTTTAATTTCTTGGCTCCCATATTTCCCTGAACTATGGAGCAGTTTATGAAAAACGCTGATTTCCTCTAAGAAATAAAATTCTTTCCGTAGAGTCATTCAGTGATTTATTCTTTTCAGGTACCACAGAGAGCAGAATTATGCTGAGTTGAGATTTTGGTAGCATTTGCGTTGAGAAGTGCAGGTGCAATTGGTCATAATTATGCTTAGAAGCTGTTCCGTGTGGTTTCTCACCCAAGGCAGTAAATCAATTATGGCAGAGCAAGTCCAAGCCAATACCCTAGATGTTAGCTAGAGTATCAAGGACTTTCATGCATGAAGCAATGTGGCATTTTTACGTCACAAAAAAATGGGTTATGGAAGAGGACCAGGCTGTGGTTTCACAGTAAAAAAAGAGCAAATCATTTTTCAAACAAAGCAACATACAGTTGCATTAGGTTTTACTTTAATGTTTTTGAAGGGCTGTCATTCTTACATATTTTTTAAGCATAATCATGAGCTTTTAAAACCTGTAATTTTTTTAAACTGACGGACAAAGTAGCTTCCCATCAAAATTCTGTCTTGGAAAAACTGTTCATTATAATAGTGTTCTGGAAGAGAGGTGAGTGACAGTGTTTAATTTTATCACCCAAAAAATACTTACACTAGAAAGCAAAGATCCCACTTTGCTGCTTGACAGGCTTCCAGATAGAGAAGCACATACCACAAAATAAACACTTCCAAGTGGCACAGCTGGATACTAGCAGGAGTTCCACAAGTTCAAGGAGCTCTCTCATGCCTTTTCTTACCCTTTTGATTCGACTAGAGCAGAAACAATTTGAGATATAAGACGACTTGCAGGTCTAGTTGCCTGACAATCTTTTTGCTCTTCAGGATCGTATTGGCACGCTCTAGTCAAAGTACCAAGGAGGTAAAAGACTGGCTCTGAGCTGCTTTCACAAACATTGCCTTCCCTTGAAACATACAAGGCACCAGGCAAACACTCCTGAAGATCTGACACTTAGGAGTTGAATGATCCAGCACCTACAACTCACATGAGTACTTCTACTCATTGAAAATTCAGTCTCAGTGAATACTTGGGCATACAGTTTTCTCCACACCTACATATTGTCAATACGTTGTCAATAAAATTTGATGAGCAGAACATCCCCAGGAAGAAAAATTTCGTATAGAAAGAAACAAATTTGGCATGGATAAAGCCAAAGAATTTATCAGTTGAATACCTCATCACAGAAGGGATTTTTCACAGCGTTTGCCAGCTGAAATGTATACCACTATCACACGTGTCGTTTACTTACCTAGCTGGTACACATAACACATGGTTGTGCCTGCCAGTTTCACAAGTGCACCTTGGCAATCAAGGCTGAAAACAGGGGGAAAGTAGGAACATGTCCATGGACACTGCAGTGTCTCAGCTGATGGGTGGTAACTTCTTGAAGTTCTGCCTGGATCATATCCTTGAATAGTCACTCACAAGTGAAATATTGAAAATTAAGAAGAGACCTAGAAGAAAAATAGAGCAGCACTGACAATGGCTGAGGAACTGTTTTAAAGGCCAGGTTTTAAGATCAGAGGGGTAAAAGGTTTTTCCTTTAAAAGAGTGATGGGAATTTATGCAAGCAAGAAACATCATCCTTGAAAGGGACACTACAGAAAGATATTACGAGCATTAGTACAGTTTTTCACTAGCACATATTATACTGGGTAGTGGAAAATGTCTTTTGAGAGCAACAAGATTCTTCTTTATTGTTCTGAAAAGCAAACAAAACGCTTACTGTCAAGTAGAACCTGCATCTATACACTCTCAGTGACATGCCAAATACAGTTTGATCTCAAAAGATTAATAAAGATACATGACCACCAGGTGACTGGGCAGGAACAAAAACACACAGTTCTGCCACATGGAGTAAGCAAGCTGTCTCTTTCTTGCTTGCACTTGTTTCAGCAAATCCCGTGGAAGCCATGCCTTGCCTTCACCACTCATCCCTTGCTTTCCCATTGACACCACTCTCTTCTGTTATGTTTCAGGAAACCAAACACTCATGCTAATGATGCAAACTCATACGTTGACAAGGTTCTGCTTCAGTGCAAGAGTAGAGGGGGGGAAAAGCCCTCAAGATACGGACTGATTTTTTATGGTATCATGTCCAGAGCCAAGGCCAAGAAATCTTTTAGATGGAATGACTTAATCACTTGTCATCAGAAAAGTCTTTCTCGGTATGGACTTAAACCGCTTTCTCTTCCATGGAGACTCTACATGTAATATATTGCTTATTTATCTGAATGCCACTTCTAAAAGATAAATGTCAAGTATTAATATTGAATAATAAAATACTAAATACTCCTTTTTTGTTTTTGAAGCACTTTATATGGAAAGAGATCTTTAGTGAAGGTATAAATTTGTACATTTGTTACACTAATGTTCTAAAAGTTAAGCTATTCCAGACTGGAAATAAAGTCAATACATCTGAGAAAAATAATATACGTTCTGCTATACAAACAGTTGTACAATCTTCCCCCTCTATTGTCTCTCTTCAGTTTATTGAGACTCCCCGTGGAATTACGACTTTCTTTGCCTTCCAAATCAAAGAATTTTCTATTCAGCAATTTTCATTTTGAAGCCCATGGAGTACACTTCATAGTCATTAAAAGTTACAAGTAGTATTGGAAAAGGTTCAATGGACCATAGATCATTTATGAGCTTTTCTGTCACAGCATCAAAGTCTGAGAAAAACATTTGCTAATGTTTTTTCCTCTTCTCTATTGTTCCTACTCCATGTCTGAACACCAAAAAGCCTTGAAGAATTCAAATACATAAACAGTTACAACAGAAAGAGTTACCCAACTCATTCGTTTTGAAAGAAATTCAGCATAAAAGTATCACTTTCAGTGTGTCCGTTCTACCACTCTGGTCTTCCTTAAACACACAGATTTCTTCTCACCACCTTGTTGCCCTGCAAGGGAGCTGTCTCTCATATTAAACACCTCACCAGCTCTTTTCATGTCTACAGCGTGCATAAAGGTTTTGAAGCCTTTTGCCAAAGCGGAAGGAGCCCAACAGAAGTGAGTCAGACATCCACTGAGGCAAGTTTGATCAGGCCTTCCTTTCCTGAGAAATGAAGTGTTTGGGTAGAACAAAAGAGCGTCTACCTAAGAAAAAAAGAAAATAAATCTGGGCCATTTCAAGCTATGGAGAAATGAAAAATCAACCAAAATTAAGATAATAATTCTTTAAAGAGGCAACCTACTTAACAGAATTTTATCTCAGAAGTTAATGCTGATGCCCTTCGTTATTACACCTGAGTGCCACCTAGAGCCAGGCCCCACTGTGAGGTTGTCACTATGGACTCCATGAAGATGCTGGCACTTCTCCCTTCAGGGACCAAAATCTCTGCTTCAGGATGGGATTTGGCTTTCATTAGCATAGTCTGTGTTGCCACTTGGTCTGCTTCCAGAGATGTTATATGGAAGGTCTGGGAGTCTGAAGGGATGCCAAGTTAGGAAAGCCATTCATTTCCTCCAAGCGGCCATTTGCTTTTCTTTCTGGTTAGGAAACTGGCTGGCAATAAGTGGAGTTCCTCACTGCTGCTGCTGGATGCTGCCCAATTTTTGTCCATGTTTTGGAGGTGAAAGGATGACCTGTCTGGAGCACGCCAGACATGTTGTCACAGCTCCTGCTGTCAAAGCCACACAGCTCCTTGTTCTTCCTTCCTTTCCCGCTTCTTTTCTCTGGGGTCAGTTTGGGCATCAGCCATCCTGCACACCCTCTGTCAGGAGGCTTTCAGCACCATAAGCACAGCTCAGGCAAGGCTCGGTGTCATGGTTTAGAAAGGGTACTCCCCAGTTTAGTGTTCCTCCTGTGAGACTCTCCAAAGCATTCTGCTTCTTGCTCGCTCCCCCTCCTCCTGCAGTGGGATAGAGGAAAACTGGACAAAATAGGTAAAGACCATGGGTTTAGATAAGAACAATTTACTGGAAACAGCAATGAGATGAGAGAACAAACACTGACAGCAACAATATTCATAACAAAGTGTACAAAAGAGAGAGTGATTCACTTGCAAAAATTCTCGCTGCAGAGCTTGACCTGACCACAGCCATGCCATCCCGACTGCTCCATGCCACTTGGAAACAGCATTATCGAACCTCTCCCTCTGGACTGGAACCAGCATTATCCCACTGCTCCTTCCAGCTTGGAAGCAGTGTTACCCCACCTCTCCTTCCACCATGTTTATTTGACCGGAAGGAAACCCTTCTCCTTGGAAGAGACTCCCTTCCTGCTGTCCCAGACAATGATGTGACGTGGCATAGAAAAATCTCTGAGTCCTAACCGTGCTCCTCCTGGCTGCTGCAAAAATCAACCCTGTCCTGGCTGGAATCAAGATACCTGGCAAAAGCTCCAAGGCACGTATTATTGCAGGTCATTAATGTAGTGATTCCTGAAAATATTGGTGCATAGCTATCAAGATCCTCCCTATCATGCCACTGAAGGTTGTGAATTTTACCACAAATGTAATTCATTTGATACTTTGTACAGGTCTGCAGTTTCTGCGAGTTTTTCACTCTTGTGGGGGCATGAGAATCCAAATTTTCACATGCACATAAAGTTCCCTCAATACCAAGGGCTTTTCTTCTTATTAGCAAGTATAGGCAGAATAAATCATAGTCTTGGTGGGGTTTTTTCTTCCCATTTTAAAATGAAAGGGCAAGCAATGCAATCCCAGTGACACCAGACTTCAAAGAGCGTAGTCCTCTGCCTCATCACCACCATCTCAACATTTTATTAACACCATTGAGGCAGAAAAGATTGTCAACGCCATCACAGGAGCTATCTCCAAATTTCCCACCACTATAGTTGTTCCTTTCTATAAAATGCAATTAAAACTATTGTTAAAATACATATCTCAAGGGAGATTTTTCCAAACTGCAAAAATAATTATTGCATTTTCCATTAGCAATACACAAATAACTGGTCATGTGGGTACTTTATGTACATGCAGTGTATCTGGGATATAATTTCCAGGACATGGTCTTGACACAGCCAACTGGCATTGGAAAGGAACCGTAAATTGTGTATTTCTAGTGGCCTACATATGATGGGCACCACAGATGGAGTTAACTGCAATCACTTGCAAAGTCACTGATGATAAAGAGAATTACAGACTGAATTGGAAGTGGGTGAATAAATAAAGGTCATTGTAAAAAATCATGTGTAAATTTAATGAGATTTTGGGATTAACAATTTTTAAATAGTCTGTAACATATTAAAACTGCTTGCAGAAAACACATTTTCTTTATGAGATGTACTTTGGAGCAAATTTTGAGGAAGGTATGAATAAATATGCTCCCTTGGATCAAAATCATCATTATACCACTCTGAAACCACAACCAGTGCCCAAAGCAGGCAAAAGTAAGAGAACTGCAAAAAAGCTGTCTTTGCCAGACCTGGAATGGTCCATGCTTTATTGAATCCAAGTGGTGGAGTGAGTTTTTTTCCCGGCTGCACCCCGACCACTGAGTTAGCCACAGCCTGCTTTGTGCAGCATGCAGAGAACCCACAGGACCTCCTACCTTCAAAACCCCTTTGTGATGAGTGATTAAAAACTTCACAGCAAGTCAAGGCTCCCACTGAACTATCACAGCGCACCTGGGCGCGCCGTTCGAACGACCCCAGCTGAATAAGGCCTTAGATGGGTGGTCACTTCGCTGATCACTAATGTAAATGTCACTCCCTGGGTAACATGAGCAGCTAGAAAGCAGAACTCAAGAATGGCTACTGAAAATCCATTACCTCTAAGAACTTTTCCACAGCCCTATCTTTTCACCACTGCGTTAAACAGCCATTCAATCCCAGACAACAATACATATTTCTTTCACAGCAGTCAGTGTGCCAGCAACATTTATATATCACGGAGGTGAACTTGCATTTATTCAGCAAAAGTAAAAGGAACAGAGTTTGCTTGAATAAACATGTTTAACATGCCATGGCATCAGCTGCTTGCTGCTGGGAGAGAATAACTGAAATGATACATTTTTCATCCTCCACTAATCCACTGCTGCAATGAATGACCTGTTAAACACCCTTCAAAGCTGACAAGCCAGGAAGGCTGAGGTTGTTCAGGTCGCTCTTGCAACAGTGAGCACTGTTAAGTTCAACAGACATTGGCTGCAGTGGTTTCTTAGTATGGCTGCAAAGAGCTATTCACTGCTAATTAACCTCTGGCTGCACGTCTGATACGTCCTAAATCATGGCTGTGACTTTTCAGGGAGGTGCTCTCTGCGACCTGAGAGGTCCTTCCACTCTCAAGCTGTGATGCTTGCACATCACTGCTTTGGAGCAGTTTATTTCCAGAGGACTTTTAAATAAGACCTGAAATCACATTAAGTCATCTCTGTTCTCTCTTCCCTTCCTCTCTGGGTGTTTTCCTCCTCTGACTATACACACCCTTTCCTGCTCTTTTCCAGGAGCACTGACAATGAGAAAATAGAAACATTTGCCTCTTTTTCTGTTCGCATGATTAGAACTTATTTTCCTCTGAAATGTCATTCATCAAACAATCACAGCTCATGTAAACTTGTATAATTGAGTTCCCTGGGCTACTTCCAAGATTAGTACTTAGAATATCTTAAGCCAGAAGCAAGGATGTGGCTTGTGGAGGCATTAAAGACACTGAACTGTACCAAGATCATCTCTCAGTTCAAAGAGCTCAGGGTCAAGGACTACCACTTGGAAGTATGGGATAGATGCAGGTGGGGTTTTCTATCTGTGGTTCAATCCACATGTAGGCTTTAACTGAACACTCAAACCCAGGATTAGCTGCCTTTTGGTAGTGTTTTTCCAGGGTGGCTGTAAATAGCAGGATTTTAGCTTTGCTTTGGTTTGTTTTCAGTCAACAGTGATAGCAGAAGTCATAGTGCAGACTAATCCAGCAGGAACTTCTCCCTGAAATGTGCGAGCAAATGTGACACACACAAATTGTTTTCCATAATTATATTGGTGAGTAAAGTTCATACTGTCTATTGTCAAAACAAATCCTAATAACATTCTGACTTCATCTTTAGGCAGCTCACAGCAAGGGAATTTACCAAATAACCTTTCCTCAGTAGCTGTATTTTCCCCTTTCTTCCTTTTTACAATTGTGAAGGAAGAATTGTATCCGCCTTTTAGTTTTTGTTTCAGTATTCACCCTTGTTGATAGCCACATAATATTTTCCATTTTAAGACTTTTCAGCCCATATTCTCTGTATGATCATGAATCTCTAGTTTCTGAGTAAAATTCTGCTTGGTGATGATTTTTAGATGGCTTGTTTCTTCAAAACTAGTACTCAAATTATTTCCCAGCACCTTGAGTCTTCATAGTGGAGGAAGAGGAAAAAGCAAATTCCTGGCTTTGCTCTGCCACAGGCTAAAGTAACAGGGCCTCAGCATGTCTGCTCTTTTTCCAGGAGCTGAGTGAGAACACAGGAGAAGTAGAGAACAAAAGGTGAGTAAACTCTCCAATGAAGTCTGGCATCCATGCAGATTTTTTCTTCTGCATCCTCCATAAAACATTCATTACCACTGATGGTTGCTCCTTCTGTTCCATTTAGTCACAGGCTAAACTTACTGTGCCTTTCTGACCAGAGCTTATTCACTCTGCTGCTCATGACACGGGGTGCCAGGCAGTGGGTCATTATAACCTTTCTAAGAAGGTATTTCAAACTGATGGGTAGATCCAATTAGCAAACCTTGTATTCAAATGGCCTCAGGAGAGCAGGAATCGTGGTGATTTCTAAACAATTTTTAAATGAAACAAGGCAGGTCATGTGTTTGTTGTCTTCTAATAAATGCAGGAAGTGTCTCACCATCAGGGTTGAGATTCTCAGGTATAGTTTTGCAGAACTGCAGATATAATTTCTGCTGACGGTTACTGCTGGGAAAAAGATTGGTTTGGAGGAATTTTAATTTTAATTTAGTTTCTCTTCTCACACCAAGATGTCTCCCTCCCTTTCACCCAAAATACACCTAATCTTAATGATTCTTTTTCTGAAATAGTTCCTTTTGTATTTACTAGAAAGTAACAATTGAATTTTTCATCCTTACAAACCTTTTCTGTTCAAATTCACAAGTAAATTATTAACAGAGAAATTACCTAACAAAGGCTAGAAAAATAAAAGTTGTGTCCAAAGGGTTTTTTCTTATTTCATTTGAGAATACCTTCCTGATACCTATGAATAAACAGTTTCAAAACTCTTTTGTAAAGAAGAGTTAGAAGTGAGACACCTGACCTTTAAAAGCACTCAGCTTGAAACAAAAGTTACAGCGTCTAGAAGCCAGAAGTAAAAAAAAAAGTATCGTAATGCCAGGTGATGGATAAACATATTCCAATGTGGATTTAAATTGTCATGCCATGCCAATATGCTGTCAGTCCTGAAAGATTAGTCTGGCATTGTAAAGATTTTCATCCAACAAAAGTACTGAGAAGTTAAAAGTATGCTGTCTAGTTTTATATCAACACAATGTAGAGTTATATTAAGTAAATATGAAGAAAATTGTATAAGAGGTATAACTGTTGACATGGAGGTTTAGAAACAACAAAGGGAGCCTTTTAAAATGTCATTGCATTCAGATAAGAAAACGTATCTTTTATCACTTCAGCAAAAGGGGGGGCAGCCCACAAAGTACAGTTTCCAAGAAAAATAGACATTAACTCACGGGGAAGAGAAATTTCACCTTTTCACCAGCTTAATCCACACATGTTTTAGGGATACCTGATACTTTTATTTATGTGTTTCATATCCTATTCCCTTACAAACTTTTTGTTAGCTTAAGTAGCAGAGCCTATAAAGGTAGCAGAACTGGCACAATAAAGGCCCTGACACGAAGCAGCCCAAACATGGTCAATGAGTGCCTGTTGCAAACACCACAGAGGGGACAGCCAAGGCACCCCCAGCCCTGGTCCCCGTCCCCAGCTGCGAGCTTCCCTGCTGGCAGGGGTGCAGGCTCCAGGATGCCACAGGAGATTCCCCCTCCCCTGCCCACCCATCTCAGAGGCTGAACAATGCTGGGAGGGACTGGCCAGAAAATGGGTTATTCTCTCAGGGAGGTCTGCATGGAAAGTAAATTTTTTCATGCTAGTCATGAGCTAAAACACTTCAGCATCCTCCTGCAGAAGTATGTGTTGCACCACAACAGTTTAGGGAAATGCAGGAAGAGGAGATTTGTAAGTTTTTGTGAATCTAAGTGTAAACAGGTACAGAAAATGAAAAACGAAGGTAATAGGTAATGGGGGAAGGTGTGATGAACTCTAGTTGCTGCCATTCCACACTTTCATCTCGAAGTGATGATAAGGATAAGTGATGATTAACCGTAGGAGAAATGCATCTTTGTAGCTGGAGCAGAGAACTGAGGTCCAGGAAATCCTCAGTCCTACACCAGGACCCGGAGATGGATCAGTCTTGTGGCTTTGGCTGGCTCAATTAGACTTACTTTCTCAGCATGTTGGCTTCAGCCAGGGAGCTCAGTGATGATCACATCTTGTGGACATAGAACATATCCAACGCATGGCAGGGCAGCTGAGGGTGACAAATGGCATTGTTACTCACCACTAAACTGAGAGCAGGGATGCCTTCACCTCAATCCCTAGGACTGATCCAAAGGCACTGAAATCTACAGGGACCCAAAACTAGGGCAGACAAGAAAAGCATCTCTCTCCAGAGCCCTTGTAAGCTTTGGTGGAGCTGAGCCCAGTCTGTATGTAGTTCATACATTACAGTAATCTGTTTTTCATTATATGCCCAATTCATGGAAAACAGCCTGAGCTACCTCAGAGAAACTCCTACTGTACAAAGCACAGAGAGCATCAGCCCTGGGCCTCACCAGGATAGCTACTGCTCGCTGTGTGTCCATCTGTGCCAAAGAAGGATGTGCAGCAGAACAACCATGAAATGCCACCCTGGACCACATGCAGCTCCAGGAATAGGGTCCATGAATTTAGCTCTGCATTCTGAGAAGCAAATCTCCATTTCAGCCACCTTCTCCCTGGTCAATTTTTTCTCTGTCTACCTCCTTCCCTGTGTTTTCCTTTGTGCATGAATGGGGGAATACACAACAAACTCAAAAATGCCCTGCGTGAGAGTGATGGTGATTATTAACTCTTTCTGTGCTCACCCCCGATCCTGGAGGACAGGAAGGCTCATCAAGCACAGCCTTTTGCCCAGCTTTGCATGCAGCTTGCCTCCACTTCTGCTGCACTGGGACACCACAACTGGGCCTCAGCTGCTGCTCACCTTGACCCATCAGCACTGCAGCCCAGGAGATTCAAGGTGGCCGTAAGGTGCCATGCTTCCCTCCCTGCCTCTTTGTTGTGGTTCTTCTTTCTCTTTTCAGAGAGAACTCCCAAAATTCAGTTCCTACCACTGCAACACTAATAATTCCTGTAGGGGATGCAGCCCCTCCGTATCTAAGTCCCCAGTTTGAATTCCTCAAGAATATTCCTGTTACACACCAGCTGTTCAAGCTATCACATAAGCAGCAGCCTCAACAGAAAGACCAAGGCCTGCAAAGGCAGAGGAAATGAGCTAAGCTCTTGCCTTCCACAAGTAATCCTTCCAGACCATGGTGGAGTTTCGGTGGCTGCAGATGATGTGGGAACGTTTAAAGAGCCACTCTGAGTTATGTTCAGGCAATGAATACCAGACTGCAGTCTCTGACCTGTTGTGTTAGCATTATATTTATCTCCTGCAAGCATGGAATTCAATTCACTGCACTTTCAAAAATGTGTATTTTAAATAACTCAACCCTAGAAATGTACATGTTCCCACAGTTTCACATCAGCTTTTTGCACAGCTGCCAAAAGCCTTCACACCCCCTTGCCTAGCCCACCTGTGTAAACACTATGAAAGTTGCTCTTTGTGAAGCACAGGTAGAGTCTTGCGGCTTGAGAATGAGCGAAAAAAGGGACAGAGAAGTTCTTTGCAACAGATGTGGGTTGGTTCTGCCCCATCCAAGTTGCTGCGCATTAAAGGGTAGCTTTTACACTTCTCTTACTAAAAAGTATTGTACAGGACATGTTTGACATTTCTGACCAAACTAATAATTTTGAAACCTCTTTAAATGCTCTCTGATAGAATGGCACTGCAGAAGGCAGTAGATATGCAACAAACACTGCAACTCATCTTATTTCCTTTATTTTGTGGTCCTTTTCTGCGCTGAACAACACTTCCGCATACAAATGCTCCTGTTGATTTCAAAAAGCTTAAGCATATAAGAACATAATCAATACGAAACAAAAGCATTTCTCCTACTTTTCTTTCTAGGTTCCATGAGAGAATGGATATGAATGCAGTGAAACTGGAAAGAGAGCATCAAGTTTCTAGGAGAGGTTTTGTGGGTATGACCTGGAAAATGGTCTGAGGAACATCCAAGTACAAGGTCTTCTAATCAGTGCTTCCATGATGGGCTCTCAAATTTACTGATTAGTGTTACACATTTGGGACTTACCAGCCTTATGTTCTTTGAACAGGCCTGCTGAAAAGGAGCAGCATGTTTCTTGTGGAAATTTAAAACGCCAAGCATGTGAGTAAAAGTGTGTCTGCCCCAGAAAGGAGGAAGACAAAGAATAAGTCATTTTCATGACACTTCACAGCAGAAATCCTTTCCACAACAATTTGTCACAAAAATGACGATGAGAACACACTGTCCTTTCATTTTGGACCCAATTCTTTTTCAAGAGAAGTCTGGTTCAACAGAACACCATTTTCTGCAGCAAAACAACTCTGGAGTCACACCACAGCCCCATGAAGAGCTTTCTGGCAGAGAGTTTTTGCACCATCTTTGGCCTATGTGCAGCAACCTCACCAGGCTTTTCATGCTCAGGCTTGTTCATGTTTGGCAGTGAGAAGAGAAGTAACTGACCCAAAGCAGAGCTGCTATTCAGCTCCTGTTCCACCTCAAACCCAACCCAGCACCCAAATCTCTCATGCCAAGAGGAGTGCAAGCAAGCAAGCAAGAGGAGTGCTTGTCGGCATCACCTGTGGGCTGCACGTGGCCACAAGGTGCTCAGGCCCTGAACTGGAAGCAAACAAAAGTCTATGCAACTTGCTTCCTGTGTTGCATGGCTGAATTAAAACTTTTAAAACAGGTTTGTTACTATCCAGCTGTATTTTCGATACCACCTTGAGACCAAGAAATTCAACTTGTCTCTTTAGCCAGAGGCAAAAATACTTCAAATGCTATTGCAGAAGAATGTAAAAAAAAATTAATTATGGGGAAAATCATGTCTGGCAGGTTTGCTTGTAGGTCTTGTTTAACCAAAGAAAGCAAGCTGTGTCAAGCAATGTACTAGACAGCATGTTTTAACAACTGCAGACTGGAATGTTACTTTGCCCATGTCATGTTCCAGGACAGTGAGCAAAAGGAGTGGATGTTAATACATCACATTCACTTCTATCCATTTTCTACCCAACTAAGGGGAAAGAAAAGCAATTCAGGCCGTAGTCTAGACATCTCCTCCCCCTTATGAATCCCTGGAATCACTGAGGCCTTTTTGCAGAGAAAGGTACATAGCACTGTTCAGAAGTGAAGTTTTTCAGACAGACCTGAGGGGTCACAAGTTAGAGCCTGCCTAGCCTGTGGATGTAAGGGTATTGTGATGTTCTACAATACTCAGAAGGTATGAAATGATGCAGTGACCTGAGCTGCTTGGGTGCATTTGTGGATGGGAAAAAATGCTGGACATATGCCCATTCTTACTTCTTCCTAATGCACAAGGAAGTCCTGAACACTTTTGCCATTTGGAGAGATGTAGGGCAATCTGCCTGCTTGTTACTCTTTTCACATGAAGAAACAGTTTTGTGCATTACATAATAGGCCGTAAACAGCAACAGAAGTGCTGATTAGTAGCAATAATTGGTAGCACAGAGCGTGAAACTGGGTTAATCTAAAACTCTCTAGGCATTTTTAGTATGATTCACACGTATGAAAAAGAAAAGATATCTAGGTAATGAAACAGCACAGTTGCTCCTTCAGCTACTGGCCAACGGTAGTCCTAACTGACATCTCTGAACTTCTCAGGAGGTTTGACAATGAAATCAGGACAGGAATCACATGGCAGTCTCAAGAGTCCCAGGGTTAAAAAAGAAAAGCCATGGAAGGTCAATCTGTAAACAGTTTCAGTTTCTCCTAATAGATTGGAAAGAAATAGCTTTCAGAAAATGCCTTTGACATGATGGTATACGTGACTGCTTGTTGTATCTATCATCATGATCACTTATTTCCTCCTGATTAGAACCCACATTTCCTCTCTGCCTGTTCTTTTTGAAGCACTGCGGGCGCTGGCCCAGGTCTGTCAGAGAAAACTGCCACACTTCATCTGTGCTGTGTTTCTCACTGCAGAGTCCTCCCATAGCCAGTACACACTTCAAGTTTCAAGCGACAGGATTTCAGCCTCAGCCTTTGGCAAATGGAAGGTTGTATTGTCCAAGCATAGGAACATGTTGCTGTATAAGACTTTTAATTTTCCCCACCCACATTTACAATGTCACTTGCAGAAAAGAAATAGCAAAATGAAGCAGGAGCACCTGCTCCTGGAGGAAGAAGTTGTAATTGCCTGTTATAAACCAATCAAGATAACTTAAATAAATGAACTTGCTGTAACTAGTAACAATGACTAATCAATCTGTTTTTATGGTCCGTATTTAACATTAGTCTTAACTGCACTGTGTAACTTTAAAATAAAATCCTGTCTTGATTTTATAGACTCAACTATGTTTATGCTAAAAAGACAGGTAGGTGAAAAGGAGTGTCCCTTGCTATTCTTTAACTAGGGCATTGACTTAGCTCTGCTGCAGGCATTTCTGAGGCATATCAGCAGCTCGAGGACTTTGGCAACCGAGAACTCCATTGTCCATTTCCTTTATTGCTGCATATATACACAAGGTATACGCTACAACACAGAATGCCTGTAATGTACCTGTTTGCTGATGTTGTTGCTGGTTTTTAATGTTCTTTTTGAGTTTGGTCTCAGGTTGCATGTGTCAACAGTATTGTATTTGCAGCAGGTTATTTAACAGTGTCTCTTTACAATCTGGTATTCCACAAGCCAGGAAGAGACAGAGTGTGAAAGTACAAAATACTTCTCTGCCCTGTCAGAGTCCTTGAAAACACACACCGGTGAAGATGTTTTCCTGTCTTGCTTGATCTCGAGTCTTCTTTGCATCACTCACACACACACATGCAGAATGTGGAATATTAAGAGCGAAGCTGTGAAATCTTCCACTCCTGCGGTTAAGAGCTCCTGTTAAAATCAGAGGCGTCATCTAGTGGGCACTGGGAGAAATAGGGACGAGGCAGGCCACTGGTGGATGCTTCAGGAGGGCGCAAGCAGAGGATCGGGGCAAGGATGCAGGCAGTACCGCTCTGCGGCCGGCGGAGGAGAGCAGCGAGGACACAGGGTCCGAGAGCTGCGCTGCAGCCCGGTCACATCCATCCCAAACGCTCGGGAGCTGGCGCAAAACGGACCCAATTCTCTGATTCGACCTGCGAGGGTAATAAGGAGTCAGCCCTAATTCACAATTGATATGAGACTGAGAACACATGCATTCCGATAAATAAAATCAGATTTGGATGATGTCTTCAAAAAGAATGTAAGAGAGGAAGCCACTGTTCTGCCTCTCCACATTTGCTAAGAATTAGTGGTTTGTTGTTTTATGCAGGCACAAATGGTGAGCGGATGCAGAGAAAGCAGTGCTTCTCAGGGTGGATCGCCACCTAAACAAACTACTTACGTTTGAAAGAAAAGCCATCAATTTTTTCAGTGTTTGTATTTGTGCACAATAAAGGGTGACTTCATTTGCAGTTATATATTGTCCTTCAAATCTGTGTCACCTCAAACATCATGGCATCATTATCCACAGTACAGTTATATTGGATGGCAAAAGCAGAAAATATTTTAAGACCCGGCCAAAGATCATCATAGGATTCAGATGGCTATGCCTTCAGCTCTCAGTTATCAGCAGAGGGAAGCAGCCTGTCGATTCCCAAATTTGAGCTCTATTACAGCAGCAAGCAAAGCTGACTGTGATATTAATCACAATGAGAAAATGCCTCTGTAGAGAAGGGGATGTGGGCTGTAAGCTGGCTTTACACATGTAATAACTGTGTCCCTGCATAATGCATGAGTTTTAAGTGCTGTGTGGATGCCATAAGGCTGGGAACGTGTCTGCAGTGCTCACGCAGGCCAGCCCATTCAGGGTGTGACCTCCTGGATCACAACAGCAGCTGTAAACGGTAAGGGCAAATTCCCTGGGCAAGAACACGAGAAACAGATGCAGAGCTAGCAGTGCCAGCCTGCAAATCATGCCTTCCTATTTTCTCATGACCCATGCCCATCCACATGGAAGCACTCTCTTTGCTAAAGCCAGATTACTTGTGATATATAGGAGGCTCACTCACACCTAGCATGAAAAGCTCACAGTAGGATGATAACAGAATGAACTCAAGTCCTACAGCCTTAGTTATAAAAGACACATTATCAAACTTGAACCAGAGTCACACTACCAAACAGAAGAAAGTGTACGTCAGGGAATAAGACCAGCCTTTCAGTAGGCTTAAGGCTCAGTTGAAGCTTAGTTGAGCAAAATTTGCTGAGTTGAGAAGAGGTAGAAGCAGCCTTTGAGTGAGTAAATACCTTACCAGGAGTGTCACAAAGGAGTAGGTCAGGTCACTTACAGAACCACTGTCAGAGGTATTAGCAAAAATGGTTTTAATATGAATTTACAAAAATGCAGCTTACCGAAGTTTGATGGCAAGGTCCGTTCTATTACTTATTACATGGATGAAATATACAAAGGCACATTGAATCAAAATAAATTTAAAATTATTTATGCCAGAGACACAAAAGGGTTATGGAGACCCTTCCACTGAGTCATGAAATTCAGAGTGGACCCCTAATATTCTAAACTGCTAATGGAACTTAGGTATTGCTAGGTCCAGTCTTAGTTTCAGACTTCAACAATGGTTTGGTTCTAAAGGATGCTGAGTGCATACATCAAAGGGGGAAAAAAAAGGCTTGCTAAGGTAGTCAAGCAGCCTATAGACAGCACACAGATGGATGTAGAGGAGCATCTTTTGCCGCAGCACAGAAGCCCTTGCACTAGGAACTCCTATAAAAGATGGTTTTAAGATGTCTGTGATGAAGAAGCCTGATGCATGAAATATATGGATGTGACAAAATGTGCCCAAGGAGAACTGGAAGGCAGTGTTGGAGGGTGGGCACACCTGAGGAATGAGTAGCTGCAGCATTAGAAAGGGGATAGAAATATCAGGGTAGCTAGGGTTGAGGCACCGTGTATTCATTTCTTTGCTACTGATGCCTTCTCAGGAAAGGAATAGCTGGTGCCTCAACCATATACTGGCAAAGAAAGTGCTCATCAGCACGGAACTCCTGCTCATCAACTGCTGTCATAGCAATTCCTCAAGCACATCTAAGCTGTCAGGAAAGACAGCTCTTGGGAAGGTGGTTGTGCTCCTTCCTCTCTCTCGCTGACCAGCAGCATTAGCCTCGTGTTGTACAGAACACACCAGTTTCAAGTTTGCCTAAGAGGTCAGCATTACACATCCCATCTCTGGCACCTTGGCATTTCCCTGCTCTGTTAGCCAAGGCGGTGTGAGCACTATGAGCAAGGGGAGCACCTGAGAGACAAATCCTGCTCCGGTGCTGACTGCCTGCAAAACACAGATGAGTCAGAGGCTCATCAGCCCGGCTGGGATATATTAGCTGCCAAGGCCATACCCACAGGTGCCAACTACAAGCCCAAATTACTATAATTTATGTCAGTTCATTTGCCTAGTTTGCTGGTGATCACTCTGAAGAGAGCCACTAAATTATTTGCTTCAGGTAAAGGAACCTGAGAAGGTGTGCACCCCTAGCAAGGAACCTGCGAATATTTCAGGCTGAAGAGGGAAGGAGCAGGCTTAGATAGTCTGTGACAACATGCAGAAGAGACTTTCAGGACCAGGAAGATGTCAAAGGAGAGACCGCGAGGAGTTCACAAATAACTCCTTATCTAGGCAGTAATAGGGTGGGAACAGCAGGGATGCTCTCCTAGCTATGTTATCCCTTCAGTTTAACTTAAAGGTTTGCTGCATTTCAGACCTATCTAACTTTCTCTCTCTGCAGCAATCTAGTCATGTGCTGTGGCACCCTTAAAACACAGTTTGTGTATACCATGGGAGAAATTAAGCAGGTAACCATAGCCCACATCCTGATACTTGTCCTAACAGGCATCAAAAAGTTAAATTCCTAGCACAGACACTTCATTTGTGACTCTCTAATCTTTTTAGAGAGATTATTTGCTACTCTCTTACTGCTGGCCAGCTCACACAAGGAAGAAACCCTTCATGCCTTGATAGAGTATGTGTGCATGCAGCTTTCCTAGAAGTGCTTTTAAACACCTCCCATTCTGTCACCCAGAAGGTCACCTGTTGCACCACGTCCCTCAAGAGCCCTCTAAGAGTTACTTTTGGGCACAAGACAGTTTAGAGGTCTCTAGCCCCATATCTATATTTCAGTTGTTATCATGTTCCGAGCAACTAACCTATTTCTGAATGTAGTTGTGTAATAAAATCCTTCAGAGTCTATCTTTTTCTGTTAATGCCACCCTAGCTGCACAAAGTGGAGCATGGAAGAGGGATTTGTCTTGTCAGACTCTTCCAAGAAATGTAGGAGGCTGTAGAAAAGAAAGAAGATCCAGCAGTTCCTGTATCCTAGGAGAAAAGACATTCAGGAAAGTGAGTAGGTAGCTGAGACCAAAAATAAGATGCTTTGTATACCAAAAAGGAGTCCACAAATCAATATCTAGGCTTTTCAAATTTAGTTTTAAACTTCAGCATCTATACACCCTTCCTGTTACCACACTAAGTCTTTCATGAGACCATAAGACTTCTGCTGAGATGTACAAATTCTCCACAGAAGAAGCCAAATGCTGTGGTTCCAGACTGCCTACAGGATCAGAAGCAACTGCAAGGTATTGTAAAAAAGCAAAAGTCATTAAAATCCTGTCTGTCTCTGAAACTGGTAGAAGGAGGTTAGAGCTGAAATGCTCTTTTGGCTAAACTAAGCCATCGGAGGAAGGTTAACATTATCACTTCCAGTGAAGAATTGCCCAACGAGACATAAATACTCGTGTGCTCTTGTGTAGTGCGTATCTGTTATGGGTACAAGCAAATGCCATATTTGAACACCTTCTGGGGTGGGAATGTGAACAGTGGAAAGCCCCTGCACGTGGCTAGCAAGGATCCTTGCCAAAGCTAGACACGGAAATGTAAATTGTTTTCTTGGGAGCTCTTGAAAAGTTTACTCTTTCACTCTGTGAGACGGCACAAACTCTAAAGGCTGTCCAGTGGTCAGCTACATTTCCCTCTAGATAACAACCAACAACAGCAATATTTCTTTGTAGCAGGTGTATTTTCACGTGTAGCATGAATCACTGCTGGACTTCCCAGCTCCAGCCTGGACTTTCTTGAAAACTTTCATCAAAGCAAAGACTGATGGTAGACTCATAACAGTTTCACAAATCTGTCCTTTTGGAAGTTTTGACATGCTGATACACTGCAGCTAATTTTAATTTACTTTATTGATAATATCTTTAAATAACTTTTCCCCATTTTAAAACCCAAGCCTTTTGTGATTAAACCTATTTGATAACAACACTGCCTCATAAGTGGGAAGGTAAAATAATCTGGGAATGAAACATTGTACAGGGCTCTTGGAGGCTGACATCTGAATGTACTTAGTGGAGAGGAAACTTTTTTTTTACTTTCATTTCTTGCTTCTTTTATCCTTAATCTCAGTAATAAACTAGCACTCTATGGTTAAAAAGTCAGGAGAACAGATGTATGGTATGAGTGTATCAGGATCTCTATTTCAGCTATGGGGTGTAAATTATAAGGAAGTCCTTCCAAGAAGCTTTGAGAGTATCTAGCTAGCTTTCATTGCAATTATATTGCAACAGTAAAGATGATGATTATCATCATTATTATTATTCCAGTCACTTGATTGCACCGAAGTAAACACTTCAGTCAAAGTTCATTCAGGGTTCAGTATTCAGCTTATTGCTTTTAAGGTGAGTCCTGAAGAAATTTCACTGAGCACTGCACATGTTCCTGTCAGTTCCAAGCCATGCTTCTAATCAGGGGCCTGGCTGGCCTCTGCTAACTCTGCAAAGCATTTGAAGGCCAAACTACCTCACCAAGCATCATGCAATAAATGTTGAGGATTTTGGCGTTAGCAGCCACACGCTAAAGTGATTTTACGTGGCTCTTTTCTTATCCCTGGCTTGTCCTTCACTCTTTTCATGTACAGGTCCCTTTTGAGAGGTAACATGTCTAGCGATTACAGCATGTGGAAGCTTGTTTTTATTACATTTGGTTAAGGTTACTTTGCCATGGAGGGTGTGGGTTAGCAGTGAAATGAGAGAGTTGAAGTATTGGGTGTCTGGACGTGGCTCTACCCCCAGGTGTGGTGCTGGGCAGACTGTGAGGCCAACCTCCACACCTCACTGAAGCCTCTGGTGAGGCATTCCTGACACCAGTTGATAACAGCTTAAGGTAAGGGATCTGTTCTAGACCCTACTACAGCCTGCTTCACCCTGTTGTCCCAACAAGCCACCCAAAAGTCCTTGATCTCCCCTCAAACTGCTGGAGAATCTTCTCATGGGATGGAAGTTCCTACTGTCCTTGTGAAGTTCTTTGAGTTATGAGACCACAAAAGGATATACAGTGTTTATCACTGAAGTCCATCAATCTTAGCAAGGTGTCTCTACCCTCAGCAGGAGGCTGTGGAGGAGAGACCAAAGAGGTGAACAAGCTTTCCCAGAGCACTTCCCACAGGGAGGTCTCTGCTGTTAGGCAGGACACAGCGCACCATGCTGCCTCTGCCTAGGATGAATATCAGTGCTCTGGAAATCTGTATACGTCCTGGGTGAACAGTGAGGGTCTTGCTGCACTTTGTTAATACAGTGATCTATACAGACAGAGGTGAGGACCCACTTTTAAGAATTTATTGATCTGCATGTTCTTCTTCCCAGCAGGAAGAAGTAGCACATCAGGCTGCTGTCTGGCAAGCAGACACTCTGATACAGCAGCTGCATTCACAGATTCACCCTTTCTTCTCCACACACAGGAGTCACTGCATTTACTAGGCCTTGGATAAAGGTTTCATGGCAACAAGGCTCCTGACACCGGAGCATTACCTCATCAAATTTTCCTTGTTTGTGGAGTGCTCTTCTCCCACCTTTCAGGTGAGGGTTGGAGAGAAAACTTTCAGCAGCAGCTTTGTGGGAACCGAACTGAGCACTCAGGCCATTTCAGAATTGATCCCCATACATTGATTCAGATTTCTGGAAGCTCTTCCCTTTTTTTCCAAACTCCCCATAGCTAGAAGCCAAAGGATCAGCCCACACACTCACCATGGAGTTGTCTGAAGCAGAGACAAGAATCCTGCTTGCACAGAATGCTGTCCTCCTGCAGTCTGTGAAAACCAGGCTGAAATACGGAAGCCATCTCTTTGTTGTCTAAGCCAAGTTTTACACAATATACCCAGATCTGGAATGACTAGCAGTAGATCACCAGATGTTGACACTGGATGGCTCTCTGAGATGTAAGCCTTCTCTTGGTAAAAGTTTTTCTTAAGAAAGTGCAACACATCTTGATGCTCTCATGCATTATCATACTAGATCCTCTCTGGCTCCCAGGTCCATGAATTTGAAATCTTCAGCTGGCAGAAACCAAAGGAAGCTATTGCCAGCTCCTTCAGAATTGCTCTGCCTTTTTCTTAGGAGCAGATGGCCTGTATTTACTTCTTACTGAGTCTAACTAGTCACCAGTCTCCCTGTCAAAGCGAGGAGTTACCAAACAGAGCTGGAAATTATGGTAGTTTCCACATCAGTGACACATCTTGTTCAGCAATTTAAAATCTAGAAGAATTTAACAAGCAGATGTTTCCCATATCAGTATTCTCTAATGATGACTTGGCAGAAATTAGCTGACTTTGTTTTACATGCGGGTACTGTCACCTGGATTTGCTGAACACAGGATTTCTGGCCTTTTTTTTGGTCAAAACATCAGTCTCCTTATTCACTGTATCTTCTTTTCACAGACATTTTTAGCAGTAAGATGCTGTGGTTGGCACAGCAGATGGCCTTCATTTTCTCTGAACTTCAAATCCAAGTTTCTGCATGTACCTCAGCTCTTTGCCTCATGGTTTTAATCTCTCAAACACTGTAGTTGTATTTGCTTAACACGACATTTCCTCCATATAGAACAACAGCAAGGAGAGAATGGTTCAGAATAAGTGTAGGAAGGAATTAATCAGATCCACTGGTTAATAAAATAACAGATATAGGACTGAGTTTTTTAGGGGTTTTTGTTTGTTTGGGTTTGGTTTTTTGGGGGGTTTTTTGGGTTTTTGCTTTGAAGAGTTAAACCACATTTGGAAGCTCTTGAGCAAACCAATGGCACAACAGTTTCAAGATAACCACTTCCATTTAAGCAAGCACAATAAGCAACTGCAGAATGCCCCATACAAGCATTTTGGAGACCCACCTTCTGAACTCAGCTGTCAAGTCCAAACAAGCACCAGAAAGCACAGGGTTTCAGAAAAGCTTGAAAATGCTTCTGCTGAAAACCTTCATTCTCTCAGAATACTTATGCCTTCTAACAAGTGGGGATGAACATCTCTGCTTCATCTTTGACAGCAATGGAAATTGGAACAGTTATGGCTGCAGGTTGAAAGACTGAGGCCTATATTTTATCCTACTCTCATGGTGTTTTCTGAAATAACATGTCAGAGGAACATTTACAAGTGTAATGTATTCCATACATTTTCTGGTATAATCAGTACACAAGAGTACAGTCACTAGGGAGTAGTACCTACCCTGCTTTGACTCAGATGCAGTATGATCTTTACCCTTTGCCGTAAATTGGCTCAGAGCACATCTTTATGTGTCAGTTTTGCTACTCACTTTCAGATGTTACCAGGTTCCAGCATTATGGAGCTGCTTTGCACTACATGTGATTTTCATTTTACACATTTTTCAGTTTCTTCATATACCTAAATGAAAAATCCAGCATTCAGGGACATCAGATGGTTTTATGATACTCTCTGGTGAGACTTTGTGTTCAGAGCCTAATGAAGGGATTATCCTCATCCACACGTGGTATTTTGCAGCTGCAGGAGATATGTTATTATTCCTTGTTTGTTTTGCAGCTTCCACACAAGCATGCTGATTTATAGAAAGCCTTTACAAGTTGCTCTGGAGACAGCTGTTTTGTAGCACAGGAGCCCAGTCCTAAGAGCAAGTAGTGCTGATACTCAGCTGGTGCCACTTGTAAAGGGAAGCAAGGAACGAAGCATCTATGTTGGAAGAGTCACTCCTAAGTCCTAGACAGAAGGAGATATTATATGTGGCAGGAAGGGGAGGAGCTTAGGAAAGTACCTAAGGTAAACTGCATGGGGGAGGATGACAGGGAAAGCACATGAGAACAAATGTGATTTTAACACAGTTTCCTGAAACATTTCGCATCTACTTTACTTCGCTTTGGAAACTATTTCACTTCATTTGCAGACAGCAGCATTCTCAAGGACACCAAATTCAACAAGTTTCACAGATATAGTATGTGGGATAAAGAAGATACACCACACGGATATCTCCATGCCAGGAGAAAAAATGGTAGGAGGAAGCCCTACTCTTGCTAGCTGTGCTGCAGAGAACTCAGCTCAAAGAAAACCTTCTGCTGGGACCCTGGCTTCAACCAATGTGTGTCTTGCAGAAAGGCTTGATTTGCATTTGCAGGTGTCAAAGTGAGTGCTGAGCAAAAACTAAAGCAAAAATAGCTAAGAAAACACATGCCAGCATTCCACTTCTTCTGTGTCTGCTGGAATGGTATTAAGCCATATGAACCAATTGTGTGCTTTAGTGCTGAAGTGTGAGCTGTTGTACAGTGAGCAGTAAGAAGTGCTGGAGTGCAAAGACTAGCTGTCTTTTATTACTGCACTGCAGAGGTTCCCCCTTCCCATCTTGCTCCCACAAACAAGACAACTCTGAGTTGGTCTGTCCCACTGATTGAGAGTAACACCAGAAGCTGAATTAAGACACTGCTGCAAGGACCCAGTTGTTAACATATGTATGCTTTCCTTTCTGTAAGCCTGGACTTGTTACCGGTTGCCATAAATTACAGAAGATCAAGCACTCAGCATAACCTCTGGCTCATATCCTCTGTTAGACACAAACTCCTTTATGGTTAGCTACACCATCACGGCTTTGAGGTTAAAATATTACAAATCATGCTCACTGCCCCGTGGCTTTATTCTCTATTGTTATTAGTTCAAAATCCCTGAGCCGCTCTCCTCTAATTCTGAGCAGGTAATTTAATGGACTCATTAAGAGTTTTATCCTAAAAACCTTTTCCCTCTCGCTTCTTCGCACTGCAGAGCCTCTGACTAAAGCCTCCATACCCAGCAGAGCATGCTCCCTAACTGCTACATCTGCAAGTTGTTAGTCCAGATTTGCTGCTCATGCAGGACGTAGCAGCTTTGTAAGCAAGTGGTTTTGCATGGAGGGATAATCCAGTGTCTGAAAAAACTAAAGCTTTTTGATGGAAAAATCTCCATCAGCAGGCTCCAAAACTAGCTGCCACCCACCCACCAGCTGTGGCAGCAGCTGGCTGTCCCCCTGCAGCCAGGCTGGCACTCAGGTTTTGGCTGTGCTCTACCTGCCCGGCTGGGGCAGGCACTATGGGAAGTGTGCGGGTGCTGGACCACTAGCAGGGCCCTGTTGCCATTCCCCACCTTCTCAAAGGCCAGGAAGAAGGTGGAAGTCAGACAGGGCTCACCCACCAGTCCCTCTCGTCAGTTTTGATCTCGTTTTCTCCTGTACCTTTGTACCAAACAGAGACAGTTTCCAAAGTGACCAAGCTGTCATATCTCTCTGTGCACATCCTAGAGGCAGACTGATGGCTAAGCAATTTCAGTACAGAACCCTGCCTTCCTGAATTCAAATCCTAAACGAGCTTGCCAGAGTGAGAATGGAAATAATTTTAAACTATGACTCCTGTTTCTTCGCCCATATATAGAAGAGTAATATGGAAAGCCACAGTGAGAGAAGGGGTGGACATTGTGTTTGAAGCTGAGGGAACTCCCCAGCACAAAGCTTTTTAGTTGTGCTCTAACACAACTACCTCATCCTGAGCCCAAGATGAAGCTTTAGCATCCCTTTAAACCACTCAGGTTTGCTTAGGTGTACAGTATGGTTGATGATACGCTTTCAGAATTTCACAACTATTCACTTTCTTGCTTTCTTTTCAGATCTAGCAGTACAAAAGTCACAAGAAGTAGTTTCTTCTTGCTTTTGAAGAAATCAGTGCTCATCGTGAATATAGTATAGTATACAGTGATTTTAGAAGAATTTATTTAATTCCAGTGAAAATGACAGAAGTATTGGGAAATGCAAGTTCTTCATGACATTTCCTGAGTCAGAGTGGCCTGGTGGACACTGAGTTGACCAGAAGGCATTAGTGTGTTCTTTGGCAAGTATGTCCAAGAGCATCCTGGTCTACATTTGGCAATGTTGCCAGCTAATGGAGGGAACAGATCCCTCCTCTCTACTCAGCCCTGTAGGACACATCTGGGGTAGTGTGTCCAGTGCTGGATTCATCAGTACAAAAGAACATACTGGAGTGAGTTCAGCAAACGTGCCTTGAAGATTGTTAAGGCGCCAGGGCGTCTCTGATATCTGGAAAGGATGAGAGAACTGGGCCTTTCTAACCTGGAGAACAGGAGACGCAGGGGACCTCATCACTGTGTATATGTAGTGGCAGAAAAGAAGACAGATCTTAGAGCTGTGTCCAGGACAGGAACAAAGACAACAGGCACCTACTGGAATACAGGAAATTCCACCTAAACCAAAAAAATCTTTTTTCCTGTGCAGGTGATCAAGCACTGGAACAGGCAGCCTAGGGAGGCTATGGAGTCTCCATCCTTAAAGATGGCTTTAATCCAATACGAATATAGCCCTGAGCAGCCTGCTGTGGGCAGGAGTGGCACTGCGCCCCAGAGCTGCCATCCAGCCTCAGTGCCACCACAATTCTACCCTGCAGTTCTATCACACAGCACTAAGTTCCAACTACTAAATGCGCTTGAGGGTATACTAGAGGAAGTAGTACTGCTTTACATGATAAGGACAGTTGAAATTATAAGTGTAAATAAAGCTTCTAAATTAAATGAAAGATTAAAATTTGCATGTGGGTTCACATGTAAGGCTCCTGTACATTTGTCATCTCCAAGACACCTACTAAGATCTTCTGAAGATTTTTTTGAGGTCTCCATTCACATATTCTGCTGCAAGTCTAAAATTTCCTGAAAGGGGTTGGATTTACCAGTATGAAGTTTACAGTAAGATTCTGTTTGTCTCTCTGTATGCATAGTTCTGGTCTTTCTAAATCTATGTTCCAGCGATTCTATGACTACTTACAGCATCTTCCCACAGAAGATGAACTCCCAGCGTGGTTTTCACAACCCAGAAGCAAGCCATCTCTGAAGGTGGACAGTTCACCCACATCTTCTGTCTGACTTTAAAAAGTGGAGACTGGCCATGGCCAACTGATGGAGGAGGTTCTATGAGTAAATGAATACCAGGAAGGATGTAATGGGTTCCACTATTAGCTCTTGAGGTACAAATACAGAAACTATATCACACGTGGTAGTAGTTCAACCTACCTGTTTCCTGTTCGACTAAATTTACAAGGAATGAGTAAAAAATCTAGTAACTAGTTTAAGCCCAGATTTGACCAAACGCAGTGAGGTATAGATGCAGAGGCTGTCAGCCAGACAATGTAACTGTAAAATGTAGCATTCCTAAAACCTTTTTATCTCTTCTAAAATTATTTCTATATTCCATCTTGCATGGATAAGTGCATATCTTATTGGGCTGCTGTTGGTGTATGTATCAGTAGGCTTGCCTATGCAGTTTTTTACTTTTCCTTACGTAGAAATTATTATTTATAAAAATGGGGAAAGGGCCATTGCCCTTTTCCAATGTAATTTTTCATTCTTCCAATTCTTCCAGCATCAAATCTCAATGTAACTGAATATGAGGAACCACTCCTTCTTTTTTCTGTTGGTCACCATGGAACTTTTGTTTATTGAGAGGGATGCTTCCTCCCATAAAACACCAACTGGTTCCGGCCTCTCCAGTCACATTGACATTCCTGTCACTGGTTTCCACCTGCCCATACATGCTTCCCCAGCAACTTTTCTTGCATAAGCCACGGTTTGTCCAGGTTTCAATGCAAGAAAACAGAAAATGGCTGATCACTACTATCTGATTTAAAGCAGACATTATGTGTACTTTATTCTGTTCAACTAGCAGAAATTCAGAGGAGAAACTCAGTGACACAGTGGAAATCTCATACGTCATGGGCAATGACTCCTGGTGCCAGCTTTCACATCAAGGTCAGCTGAATGGAAAGTGTTTGGTACAGAAACTGAAAGTCTTGGTCAAGCAAACAAGCTGTCAAATTATAATGAGAACATGCCTCCCTGTTTTACACCTAAAATAAAGAAATTGAGCCAGTGTCAGATTCTCTGATTCCAGAACAATAACAACTGGGATCTGGTTAATGTTCAAGCTCCAGAGCTTTTAACTGAACAAGGATTTGTTCCTTCACAGTTGGCCAAAAAGTGGCTTGCTTTTATTACCACAAGGAGATGTGGAGCTCAGACTGCAAAACTTGGAGAGGTTTTAGTCATAGCAGAAGGACAAGCAGACAGCACAGGGCTATCTTATTCTCAGGCCAGAATGCAAAGACATTCCAGCTGATGATTTCACAAGCTTTTGAGTCTTGACACAGGCTGCATGACTTGTGTCTGGTTATCCAGTCATCTTGAGCAATCCTCCTCAAGCCCACCATCTTGACTTGCTGCTTCAAAGACATCTAAGACAATGGACAATTTTAAGGCAGATTTTGTGCAAGATACCAGTGCTTGTGCAGTCACCTCTGAGAAGCCAATACCTGAGAGAAAGCTGGCAACCCGCCCTATTGAGCACGGACTCTCCCCCTACCTTCCACAGCCCCCATCACTATTTTCCCATGCTCAATTTTCATGAGGATCAAGCACTGTCACTGCAGCAGCTGTCAATAATCTACCTCTTCTCCAAGTGAACCCACTCCTGCCCAAGCACTACAGAAAGCTGTTGCTTCATCTTTACCTCCCCAGGGCAGCCTAACATCTGCACCACCAACACTGAGGCTAAGCACTTTCCTTGCCAAGGAAGAGTACTTTCCTCCACTTTCAGGAGTCCACTTCCAAAATTTGGAGTCAAGCTCCAGAGCTGAGTATGTTCAAGGATTGCTCTTACAGAAAAGATGCCAGGGGAAAAAGAGGCAGTTTTCTCCTGGGCCAGGAGAGTAAGGCAACAAGGCAATAAGCCAGGTACTGTCTAGGGTGCTATTAATTCTGAATTCCTCTAGTTGTCTACATTTATACACCTCTATGCATCTATAAAAATTTTTGCCTCAGCATGCACATGGAGGGCCCATACTTCCAACAAGTAGCTGATTGTCTCTGACTGTGCCATCACCCAGACATGCTATTTTGCAGACCTAGTGAATAATTGTTCTTCATACTACCTTCCACAGCTGTTTTGTGCCCCCCAGCCAGCAGAGGTTCTTGGCCTCCTGTCCAAACCCCAAAAGTTGAACTTCCAAAGAGGCATGTTCTACCATCACATGAAAAAAGCTGTGAAGTAGAAGTCAGAAGGGGATCAGAAGAGAAATGCAGCCTGACACCCATAACTACAGCACAAATGTGAATCTTGTACTCAAACCAGTTGCACTGTACAGGAGATACAAGCATCCACACACCCAAAAATGCCACAGAAATTGTATTTAAGAAGCAGGGACCATAGGGCACCGTAAGATATTTTACCAGCTGACTTACGGCCAGCAAGACAGTGGCTTGCAGTAAAAGCGCTTGACAATTTCAGAGCAATGCCTTCTCCTCTTTTCCACGAGTTTGTACAGCTGCACCAGCAGATGTGGACACTTGGCTACTTCTGCTCCAGAGAAGCTTATGGCTCAAAGAGTGCTATACAACCACTGTAAAACTATGTGAGGAAAGTCACGCGCTGTCTGAGTATGTGCTATCTTGCTCAAGTTACTAATCGTACTCCCTGTGAGTAATAGACTTTATACACACTTTCAATAAAGGAAAGGAAAAATAAACATCGGGATGCAACAAGCTTTCAAGATGAGTAAGAAGTAGGGCCCAGGGTCCATGAAAGGAAAGGAAACTGAGTACAGGGCGATCTAATGGAACTGAAGCAAGACATGAGCAAGTGACTGTAAGAAAGGGTAGCCAAGTGCTGACTCCAGTGACACTTGTTTGTTATCAAAACAAACAATTTATCCAAGTCTCATCTCAATTTTTTTCAACTAGTAATAGAAATGTCACTCCTCTCCTGATGACTGGGATTCGAGTAAAAAATCTGGGACATATATTACATTTAACAGTGCGTTGTCCTGGGTTTGGCGGGGGGGATAGAGTTCATTTTCTTCTCTGTAGCTGGTACAGTGCTCTGTTTTGATTTTAGTACGAGAATAATGCTGGTAACACACCAATGTCTTAGTTTTCGCTCAGCAGTTCTTTCCCAAAGTCAAGGGCTTTTCGGTGCCTCATGCTCTGGCACTGGGCAGATGCACCAGAATCCGTGAGGGCGCGTGGCCTGGGTGACTGACCCAAACTGCCAAAGGGCCATTCCACACCACAGAATGTCATGCCCAGGGGCTGATTTCTGCTGGGGGGGCAGGCTGGGTATCGGTCAGTGGGTGGTAAGCAGTTGTACTGTGCATCGCTTGTCCCTCTTCAGTTTTATTCCTCTGTCTCTCTGCTTTTCATTACCACGACATTACAACTATCACAGAATAGTTGTTGTTGTTGTTAGGGTTATTATATTTTGTTTCAATTATTAAACTGTTCTTACCTCAAACCATGAGTTTTACGGGGTTTTTTTCTGATTCTCCTCTCGACTATGGAGAGGGTAGGGGAGAGAGCAAGCAGCTGCATGGTACATACTTGCCAGCTGGGGTAAAACCATGACGTGTGTGTATATATAAATATCAATATATTCATATATATACAAATGCTTGGTATATGTTCAGAATTTGGTTTCTTTCAGTTCAATTTTTTCTTAAAAGGGTCAAGAGGTACCAGTGTGTCAGAGGGCTTTGGTTTTCTGGTCTTTTTTATTAGGAGATAAATAAAGACAAGTGATTGCCTGGAAAAATATTTCAGATGTAAAATTGAACAATGTTAGATGCACATATTATCATGCCAAAAAAATATTTACACAGGACTAATTCCAGTATCTGATATTGGTTCAGTATATAGATTGTTGAACTTTCTTTTATCTGTGATCCTAGTTTATACTAGCAGCTTGAAGACCAAAAACAAATCATATTTTTAAAAACAAAGGGAGCCCTGCTTAACTAAAACCCCTTTTTAACATTTAATGTTCAGCGAAGCCAAAGAAGGAAACAGCGGTGAAAGCAAACAAATATAAGTTATGAAGAATTTCTCTCCATTTATTCCAGGTAAAAGCTGCTTAACTTGGTCTGACTGCTAAACAGATTAACAAGCAGATTCAGCTTAAGCAAGTGAAAACTCCCTCTAATGGCAACTAGATAAATGACAGATTTTGAAAAAATTAAAAGCATCTCATTGTATTTGAAACCTATTTTTCACTAAGAAAATGTTGGTATGAACTCTTTTGAAAAGTGAAACTTTAGCCAGTGCCCAAGATTCTTTTAAATTACAGCAAGTTTTTTTACATTCCTGACATAAAATTTTTATGAGCTTTGTAAGATGTGTTACATAAAAATTTACACATTATGTAAAATGTGCCTTCTCCAACCTGTCTGTTGCTTTAAGAAAAAGGCTTAGAAAAGCACTCAGGACAGATGACTCCTCCCGTACACAAAAAGGGTCCTGGTATTCTGCAGCACCACTCCCAACAGTAACTCGAAACACTTAGAGAGATGATTTAGTTACAAAGTCTGGAATTCACAGGCAAAATAAGCATTTAATCTGTGCAAGGTGTGTGATAAAATTAGAAAAGATTGCATTCTGCTCACAAATGCCAAACAGAAATTGTCCCTAGGAAACCATGAAAATTAAGAACAAACATCAACTCCTTTCAAATGGATGAGCACTGTGTGCAGGATTAAAATGTTAAGGAAGGAAAGTAACCAAGGGATTACCTGTGTGCTAGCAGCAACATACAGGGAAAAGCTTACAAAGTCACTAATTTAGAAAGCTTCAATCTCTGTCATAATGAGACCCCTTTTCCCATAACCCTGAGGCCATTTCAGTTCTCAGATAAAGTCTATTGGATATCCTCCTTTATTTCTATCTTTATTTTCTATCCCTGCACACAGACATGGGATTGAAAAACTGAGAGACCATTATTTGATTTCTCATTAGCAGTGATGATTCTGTGCAACATTTTTACAAACTGAAGGTCATTTCAATTACTACAAAACAAAAATCTCAGGCTCTTGCTGGTCAAAAGTAAAACGTTCTCAAAAGGAAACTATTCAAAGGAGTAGAAATTCAAAGTAAAATGAATTGAACATTAAAAAATTAAAAAACTAATTCTAAAAAGCAGATTTTAATTCAAAAACTGAACTTCAAAAAATACTTTTTACTCAAAAGCTCACTAGAGTGATTCCCGTGAAAACCAATCTACCAACTTTCCCACTTCAGGAACAGAAGTTTTGTAGAGAGGTGTGGAATAGACTAGTCTTTTATGCTAGCCTGCACTCCCCCTTCAGAATAAGAAAGGCATATGGAATCTGATCCAAACCTCGCTTACATAAATAAAAAGTCTTGTGAATTCACACTAGCCTACATAAACTGTTGTTACCCCTTCTCATAGTTACTGGAGGTTCAAAGGAGAAATGACTGCTCACCCCAGCAACTTAAATAGTAAGTACATTTATAATGGCAGATAAAATAAAAAGTGAATTTTGAAAGTAGGGCATACTTGCCTGCAAGATGCTAGAGACAAGAGAGAGACCAGTCTATGCTTGTAAGTAAACTCATTTTATTGAATGGTTTGAAGTGCTGCTTAAAATAAAAACACTTTACAGTCTGTACATGCAGTTTCAATTTTTAAATTTTTTTTATGAAAACATGCATATTTATGTACATCATTTTGAAATAAAAGAAAGCATTACCATTTACTGCAGAAATTCCTCTTTTAAAACCTTTTAAGAGATAAGGCAAGCAGGAGCAATTCTGCAGAAAGCAAAGCTTAGAAACTCTCTACTCTGAAGGTAAAGTTTATTCATTCAGAGACATTAGTAACAGCAGAAGGTGGTCGTTTAAGGATGGATTCAACTGAAAATGACAGTGGCTCAGTTGTTGAAAATTTTGTTGTGGCCTGTTTGGCCCCAAAGAAGTCTTTTGCACATTTGTCTACAGTAAACTTGTATTTTTGGTTCTCTTTAACAGCACACTCCCTGTATTTCTTAGAAGCATCTTCAAAAGTCTCCTTCACAAATGACATTCTTAACTCTGCTGTTGGAGTGTCAGGAAATGTCTGATGGAACAGTGACTGAAATGCACTGCACTTGAGCGGTTGAGGGGGTTTGGTACTGTTTTTGCTGATCTTGCTTAATGCCTGTTCCTGAGGAGACAGAGAAGCCTTATCAGAAATTTGGGAGAAAGTCCTTTTTGGAGGAGAGAAAGCTGACCTTTCACGAGCTTCCTGATGGAGGCACAGTATTTCATTACGTGACTGCTGAATGTCTCGCGTGTGAGTCAGAACAAATGAATTTTCCAGTTTTGGAGGCATGATGTCATGCTCAGTGTTTGGACAGTCCTGACTTTGTGAGACCTTGGCATCCCAACCTGTCCCAGGTTTGAGAGCTTGGACAGCAGTAGCATTTAAGAGGCATTGCTGGTAGAGGAGAGCATCACTAATGGGGCCACATTTTGGCCACACTAAGAACCTAGAAGACAGGGGATACTGCCTGTAGGTAGTAGCTACACTGACATTCGAAGAAATTAGTTCCATGTTGCTAGGTCCTGAATACTGCATCGTTAGATCGAGGCAGGTTGGTAAAAAATTGGAAAATTCCTTGTTTGGATTATCAACTTGAGTAGTGTTGAAGGCTGTTTTATACGAATTGTATTCAGCTCCACGCACCATACGGCTAGGGAGAAAAAGGGCAGCTGCTTGTGTAGCTTCCATCATCTCTCTCTCTTTATACTCTCTCTCTAGCATAATGTTCTCCAACTCTTTGTCAGCAAAAGCCCGTCTCTTTCTCATCCTGTCACTTACAGGAGGTGGCAAGGGTGAATTCCCTCCCAGGTAAGAGTCTGTTGGAATAGGACGGTAACCTAAAACAACAAAGCAGCATTAGGAATGAAGCCACTTAAGAAAAACATTAAAGCTGTGTTTGTACAACAGCTCCATGAGCCAGTCCCTCCAAGCACTGTGCACTTGCCACAGACCCTGGTCACCATCAGCTCCTACAGAAGTCACCATGACACAGAGGCTTAGCAACCAGGCACATTCAGTTCCTCAGAGCAGATAAGCAAGCCCTGCTTCTTTGACATGTGTAGTATCCCTCAAAGCTAGCTGATGAGTAACTTTTTAAAAAGTAGTTCCAAACAAACAGATTGAGGAGGGAGAAAAAAAAGAAAAAGAAGGCAAAGCCCTGCTGTGTATTATGACTGGTATTCCATCATGAGGCTTAAGGAGAGAGATAACCACTCACTTTTAACACATACAGAAAGCATTCAAATATTTTATTTCTTCTGAACTAGAATTTCAATAAAGCATAGAAATTCAGTGTCCAGTGCATTCAATTACCGAGCTACCCGGCTTAATTTAATATAACAGATAGGGTCCAATCCTGTTTGCTCTACACAGACAAGTAATTCCAATAAATTAATGTAACTATTTATATGAGTCAGGAGAGCAGGATTTTACCTGTTTTCACCCCCATTACTCTCATACAGGTTTCCCCTTTTCCAAAGACGATACCTATATCTACAGCTGTTGTCTTTTCTATTTTCTAAAGATGAATCACTATGTACACATTGCCAGAGATGGCAGAAAATCCCAAGGAGAACTAGGAGAAAAGAGAAAGACAGTTAAGATAAATTAGAGGAAAGAGTACAGAAGAGTTTTCAAAAGAGTGAACTGTAGATGTAAAACAGAGGTTTCTAAAACGATCAAATATTAATTGAGCTTGAGCAGGCAAAGAAAAAAGCTTTCTATTTCAGAAAAAAAGAAACTGAATTGAGAAGTACAATGATTTATAGGGATATGGTTTGGAAAGTAATTAAAACAAACACAGGACTAAATATGCGCACAATCCCGAAAGGCTGCAGGGAAAGAAATACACCCTTTCACTAAAATACTGATCTCTAAAATGTCCTTCTTCCACAGTTAATATTTTCGACTGTGAAAATAATTAGCACCTTATTTTGCAGCTCTTACTATTGATAAAGTCACAAACGGTACTGCTGTGTTAGGCGTTCAGATAAAAAGAAAAAAATTAATCCATTTACTCGTTTGCTGATAGAAACCCCCGCGAATGAACTACCCTGCGCATAAGTTACCCTGCACTGCAAAACGCTGCTGGGTAGCCACGTGAAAAGACTGCCAGCTTGTAACAGTAACTCTCAAATTTCAAACTACCGTTGCCAGCATTTCAGGCATTATTTTGGGCTGAGGGGGCAAGGAACTGAAATTCTGCCGCATCGATTCCAGCCTCGAAGGGCAGGAGGCTCTGTCGCCCGGCGGCGGCAGCGGGGCGCGCTTTAACGCCTGTTTCGGGAAAGGACGCGGCGTTTCTGATAGACGGGAGGTGCGGGTCTTCCTGGGGCAGAGCGGGGTTTCCCCGCTGCCAGCCGTGCTGCGGGGCCAAGGGAAGCCGTGGAGGGGCAGGGGGTGCTCTTACCTTCCAGGATGCTCTTGGCCAAGAGGCTGGGCGTTCGGACGTGTCTCTGGTAAACAGCTTTGCGCTCCAGACTTGCCTGCTTCCCCGTCAGCCCCTTCTTGTCCTAAGAGAGCGATCGGAAGGCGCCGTCAGACCGGGGCCGCCCGTCCCGTCCCGTCCCGTCCCGCCGGGTCCCGTCCCGTCCCCGCTCACCTCGGTGGCCTGCTGCCGTCGGAGCGCCACCTGGGCGGCCATGACGCGCTGCCGCTCCACCACCAGCAGGCAATTGGCGCACTGGCAGTCGCGCCAGCGGCAGAACCGCTTGTGTCCCTTCAGGCACGACACCACGCCGTGGTTGCGGCACCGGGCGCACTTGGGCGTGCGGCTCAGCTTCCGCGGTTCTCCCCGACGCGGAGCCGCCGCCGCCTCCTCGCCTTCCTCCTCCTCCTCTTCCTCCTCCGGGCCGGTGCCGCGCGGAGCGCCGGGTGCCTCGTCCGGCTCCCCTTCCAGGCTCTCCACGTCGATCTCCCAGTCGGCGGCGGAGCGTTCTTCAGCCATGGCTCCTCGGCGGCGCAGCTGCAAGAGAGGGGTCAGGCCTCCCGCCCCCGCGGCGGAACGGCAGCGGGAGCACGCCCGGCTTCCGCGGTCCCCGCCTGCAGCCCCGCCGAGATGCGCTCCAGCCGGGAAGTCACGGCGGAGCCCGCCTGAGCTGCCGTCTTTCCCCGCACCGTCAGCTCGGGTCTCTCGCGCACGACCCACGCGGGGCCCAGTTTAGCCACGACGAACGCGCCCCTCCCTCCCTCCCGCCCCGGCTTGCGGGGAACTGTGATAGCAGGCAGGAGCGCGTCTCCTGCAGCGAAGGATGCGGGAGGAGCCGTCCAAGGGCAATGCCCCGCGCTGCAGCGCTACGAGTCTGTCAGGTCTTCACAGGGTCCTGCTTATTACAAGATCCCGAGAACCCTCCTGCCAGCTGCGTTCAAACTTGGGAGACAGGCAGGGGACAGCTGGATTTCACACATCGCCGCTGTCCGCTCCAGCAACAAAAGGCAGA
>VZTG01004484.1:506011-535750 GCA_013397845.1 Melanocharis versteri | reverse complement strand
TGGCCCGCGCGGCCGCGGCCCCGCCCCCCGCGCGTGTGCCCGCCGCCCGCCCGTGGGTGCGGACGGGCGCGGAGCGGGAACGGGAGTGGGCGATGAGCTTTCACACCGGGGCGAAAAAGGAGGGGGAGAGGAAAGGAACGGAGAAAAGACGGTCGCGCTCGTGATGGTGACAGCTAAGAAACCCGCTCCGCAGGCGAGCGGCGTCCCCCAATGCGAGGAGCGGGCCGGTGGCGTGGGTTTAAGAGCCTCAAACAGCCACCGTTTTTTTCGTTTGCGGTCGTTGTCGTTGCTTGACCCGCTAGTGGAAGGTACGCGTGGCAATTGCCTTTTTTTCCGAGTCTGAAAATGCGGCGGGGTCCTTTCCTTTCTGGAATTAAGGCGATGAAAAATACTCGTCTATTTTTTAGCATTCCTTCCCTTCAGAGGGAACGTTTTCCACCGACTGTCGAGGTTTTTCCCCTAAGTAACTTCATTTCCCCTAAGTAACTTCATTTCCCCTAAGTAACTTTATTCCCGCCCCTCCCTGGCGGAGGCTGCTCTTTGGGAGCTGGGTAGTGCCCGTTGTCTCCCAAATCAAAGAGCGATCGAAATTGTGACCCACGAAGTCTCAGTCGTGCCACTGAGAGGCTAGAGCTCCGTGCTTCCGCCACTGAAAAGAGGAGTTCCCAAGAGGCAGAAACGGGCAGAATACACCTCGACTGCTTTCAGCACCGGTCAGGGGGAAAACTGGTGAATTTAAATGGATTTTGCCCAGGAAGAAAAAAAGTAAAGGCGTGCGGGAGAACATTAGTTTCCCACCAGTGTGTACTGATCGAAATCTAACGATATGCAGGACATATGGCCGAAATTAGGTTCCTAAAAAGGGAAAATATTTTACTCTTTCCCTGAGCATCGTGTGTGTATAAGAAATACTGAGAGTATTCATGTATGTAATAAACACGGGCATCCAGTCACGGTAAGCACACGGACCAGCTGCCGGCCACCGGTTCCGCACGGAAAAACCCTGTCCTTGCAGGCTTTCGGGACAAAGGCCACCGGGCGAGTGGCGCAGGCGGGCAGCTCAGGCGGGCAGTTCCGCGGGGCGGCAGGAGCCCGGTGCCTGGAGCTCCCAGCTCCGCTGCAGCCCAGACGGGGCATCAGCCCTTCCCTTCGCCCCGCGGGCTGCGGGCACCCGCGAGGAAGGAGGGAGGGTTTGCCCCCGGAGGGTTTGTCCTCCTCGGGCGGCACCGCCGGGAGAGCGAGGAGAAGGAAGAGCATCCCCCGACGGCAGGTATTATTCATCTCAAAAGAGAGCCCGGCTACTGTTTGACTTACAAGCATGACTAAAAGGCAAATACCCAAGGAATTCCACTTTCCCCCTTGGGGTCCCTCTTGAAAGGCACAAGCATGACAAAGGACCTGCTAGGTTAGGAAACAGAAGTCGCCTTTGTCTGTAAACCGACACCAAATTACAAAGTACGATTCTGCGGTCCGCTGGAGTAAATTACAAAACAGTTCGCCTCCTGTTTACTTTATCCACAGGGAGCTGTGAAACCCAGTCACGATTTTAAAGCGTGTTTGTATAACTTTCTTCTGCTCCTGTTGTTTGCGCTCGGCTCCGCAGCGCTTTTGAGCTCCCCTCCGGCCACTCCTCTCTCTCCCGCCTGGAAGAAGAGGTGTGTGTGTGTCTCTGCCGTCCTCCGGCGGGACGCACCCGCGAGAGAAGGCGGAAAGCGATCTCCGGCACCGCCTCTCCCGCTCAGCCCTCCGCTTTGGTCCGCGGTGGCAGCCGTGCCCGCTTGTGAGCTGACGGGGGCAGATGCGGCGCCGTGCCGTGCTGGGAAAGGTGCTGATTTCCACGAGAGGGGAGGCTTTGAAGCCCGCGATGTGCAGCTGTGCATCCACCTGCCCCGCACGGCGCTCCCAGCACAACTCCCCGCCGTCGGGCCAGCCCTGGTGCCTGCGGGGCCCGGGGCCGAGACCCGCGGCCAGGGCTGCTGAGGTGCTCCCGGGCTCCTCCAGAGCCTCCGCTGCGCACCCTCGCCCCTGCCTACCCCCGCCCCGTGCGTGGCCGCGGGGGTCCCCCCGGGAGCCGCGCTGCCCAAGGCGGGGTGGGCGTGTGCCAGGCCCCGATGGGGGCCGGGGATGGGTCCTCGGGCCTCGCAGGCGGCGGCGGGGGCTGCGCCTCTTGCAGCAGCGCCCTTTCCCGAGGGGCGGAGGAGCGGCCCCGGGGCGCTGTAAAGGCCGCGCACTCGCCTCGCCCGAAGGCTAGCGGCCCCGGGGCGCCCAGCGCTCCGTCCTGCTTTGCATCATGGCTCTGCGCGCAGGTGCAGGTGCAAGTGCAAGAGCCGCAGGCCCCCGCTCCTGGCCTCCCCAGCCCTCCCTTCTCCCGGGGAAATTTATTAGCAGAGTTAGGGCAGGCTAACCAAACGGCAACTCCGGGCGCAATTTCCCCGGAGGAATGCTTTGATCCTGCCCTCTCTCCGCGCCGTCGAGGGCAGATTGCAATGACAAACGCGGGCGATCCCAGCCGCTTAGTTAGGCCGGAGATGTCACCGTTTAATCTGAAACAAACTGCCCCCGCCTGCGCCCCGCCCGCCGGCCCCTTCCTTGCCCTCTCCGGGTCCCGGTGCCCAGGCGGATCTCCCGCCTGCCTGTGCAGGGCGCGCCCAGATCCAGCCCAGGATCGGGCCCGGACCGAAGGGGTTCTCTTCCGCGAGTCACCGCATATTTGGTACAGCGAAGACGTTGACATTTCGCGGGTGATCTCAACTGCGGGAAGTAGGGGAGCGACATAGGGGAAAAGATTTAAAAACAAACAAACAAACAAACAAACAACAAAAAAACCCAAAAAAACCCAAACAAACAACAGCAACAACAAAAACCACCCACGAAGACACTTTCCCGTGTTATCCAATCTGTACAAACCGTGATTTCTTTTGCAGGTCTTTTTTTCACTAAAATGTGGATTTTATATATATGTATGCTAGACACCCCCTGTCTCTTGTAAATAGCATTTAAGTAAACCCTAGCACTAAAATAAACCTGGATAAGATTTTTATTCATGAAATAGACCTTTCTAAACTGATTGTACCTTGGAACGTTTTAAACAAGAAAGTTTTTAATTTTGGGTTTGGGTTTTTTGGGTTTTTTGGGGTTTTAGGGGTTTTTTTGATGTTCTGTTTCAAAAGACCATTTAATTGTTTGCATTTTAAATATATTGCTGCCTAACATATTTGTAGGTACAGAACCAGAGGAGGGATTTTATGTTATTCCTATATGCCAGTCAAATAAATATAATAAATAAATATTATAAAGAGATAAGAAATGTTGAGGTAACATATTCACTGTAGCATGATATGGAAGAAAATTTTATTGAATGTGACAGTAATACCTCTGCCTTCATAAGAATGTTTGCTTTGGCAAGGAGGGCAAGGGTTAGCCTCTTTGTAGGAAGACTTGCTTATCGTGCCAGGATAATCTTCTGTCCTACTAAACTGGAACAATATCAAAAGCAGTTCGGGTGAACAGAGCAGAACTGCTGCTTCTGACACAGTTAGTGAGAGTCTGACAGGCAGTCCAGAGTCTTCAGTGAAAGGAATCACATGGACATAGACAGCTTTGGATTGAGCACAGGGTGCAACAGTTTCCCGTTTACAATCCTTCTCACCCTGGCAGCTGAGGGGATGAGCTCCCAGGAAGGGAGGGGAATAAACTGTAGAGGAAGGGCAGTTTTGCCCTCTGTGGTTGGAGGCTCTGCCCACTCACTGGGGATGTACCAAGGGGGCACAATTTGTCCCATGCCTCTGCAAACAGGACCACACAGTCCTGGTGGTCATTCAACGAAGCAAGAAGAAACACATCTCAGTGAAATAGAACTGCCTCTTCTGCAGCCTCCAGATTCGTGGCCAGGGGATATGAGGGCAGACCTAGAGAGACTAGTCAAAACTAGTCCAAACCCTTCCCCATCCAACCTTGTGCTAAAATTTTGAATTTAAAAAGGAAGAAAAAAAAAAAAAAGGCATGAGGAGGATTTGTGTGTCATTCGTAGCAACTTTGCTGTGGCTCGTAAACAAGGCTGACCTTTGGTTCGCCAGCATTTAATGGGCCAGTAGACACTTGGCAGGTCTTTCGCTAAAATGTACTAGAAAGTTGGATCAGCTCTCAGCATGAATATCAAGAATCTACTATTGCACAGCAAATTGTCAAGTCAGCAACTAATGTACTTCACTCTAATCTTCCCAAATGTCTTAAGTAGTTTGCCAAATCTCTTGTTGCAATAAATTCTAGTGAAGTTTCGGGGTTTATTTTTTTTTCAACATATGGCCTTAAAAAGTAACTTAGCCAAGAATATTTTTAGAGTCAATGCAGAGTTTGCTGGAGATGTTTTGTCAAAATTTGTTTGCACTCTGGCAGTTTTATTCAAATGTCAACCAGATGCAGAAACTGTGGGGGTTGGGGTTTTATTTTACAGTCCTGGAAAGTACAGGTTGAGTCTCTGCAACATAAATTGTCTTTTTGATTGCCATATTTTAGCAGAACAGCGAAATGTCTTACTAATAAACTGGTTTGTGGTGTTTTGTTTTTCTTCCCTCAGGATGCATTATAATCATATGCAAAATATTTTAAATGCCAATAAGACACCTGCTAAATCAAATAAGTTGAGTAGGCTATGCTGTGCTTAGCAGTAAAAATTCAAACATATAACCGCAACTAGCCAGGTTGTAGCATTGCAGTCTCTGAGCAGCCTTACTGAATTTATTAGGATGGCCTAAGGTAGCAATCAGTACGAAAAACCGCATCAAAATCTGGCAATATATCAGTTAAAACTAGCCAGCCAGCCAGCCACTCTCAGGCCAAACAATCCATGCGGGTACCTAGGCCACACTTGCTACACTCCAATTAGCAAGAAGCTTGTAGAACCATTTTTAGATTGTGATATTGTACCATATTAATACAAGTATCAGACTCTGGCTCACTGTGGATCCACTATGGAGTATACCTGAGTGGAGTATGGAGTATGGAGTATGGAGTATGCCTGAGGTGGCAGAGGGGGAAGACGTGAATCTCAGCACTCACAGCATGTCAGAGTGAATGCAAGACAACTGGGTTCTCTGAAAATTGGCAGAAAACACAGTGGGATACATCACCACCTGTGACATTTCCACCACAGCTCTCAGAAGGATTTTACCATCCATCCTTGTAAGAACAAACCCTGAAAATCAGACAAGCTTGTGCTTTAACTCCACAGTCAAGGAGACACCTGTCTATGTGGCACATGGATATGTGGAGGTACTGAGAACTCTCACTCTCGTGATTCTTGGACATCAGTTGAGAAAACAGCAAGAGATGTACTCCCAATACAGCAAACAGGATGCTGATGCATCTCAAACTCCTCTTATAATTAAAAGAAAGCATTTATGTGTGCAGAGTCCCCTTCCACAAGATTTTAGGTGATGTTTGAGTAGAAGAGATTTCTGCTACTGTACAAATAAAATCAGAGCCCTTTTAAAATTATTTTTTATTTTCTTCTTTTCTGCCTAGTACTTCTGCACATCTTCTTTTTAGCTGTCTGAAGCTCGGTTCAGCAACAGCGCAGGGAAGAATCTGGGAGAATCATAAAGCACACAGAGGACAGTGATAGAAATGTGTATCTTTAGGACTCTGTAAACAGAACCCTTTCATTGGAGGTGTTTTAAGCACCCCAAACAGATGGGCAAAATTTTTCAGGATGCTACATTTGGCCTCTACGATATTCCTACTAAGCATTTTGGAGAGGGGATGAATATGACTCCTCCCAACCTTTGTCTCAGCTGCCTGCCGTCATTGGGACCTCTGGCTCTTCCCAGAGTCAATACAGATGGAGGGCTGACACCAACATAAGCTTCTGAAGGGTGGTATTGCCACCACCGGGGGGAGAAGCTGGTGCCCTAGCTGGACACAGCACCCACCTGCTACGGGGCGTTTAGGACAATCTCGTTTGCTGCTTCTCTTGCCCTGCTTTTGGTGCACTCTTGGTTGCAGTGCTAAGAAGTGGTTTTGCACACACTCTTACTAGGCAGAGGTACATCTTCCTGATCTTGTGAATTTGTCCCATGGCAGAAGGGAGCTGAACTGACGTATCTATTCTTGTTCTGACTTATATCCGTGAAGAGGAATACAGAGGCTGTAACTGCTTCAAACCCATTTCTTGTTGCAAGGGCACCTGCTCATTGCCAGGCTTTACTTTGATTCTTGGAAAAGATCCTGATCACATCTCCAGGCAGAGAGCACCCTTACCAGACATTTAGCACTGTGGCTCAAAACATGCCCACATATCAGATTTATCTGGATACACTGTTTTCTGAAATCATCAAAGAGAAAGCAAGCAGTACATTAAATGATTACTACAGTAGACAGACCATTGATAGCATGGAATTTATTACAAATATGTATTTAATAAATGATGTGTTTATAATTATAAACACAAATCTAGGTGAAAATCTAAGGCATAAAGTGTTCCTGAAAGGTGTGGCCATTGAGTATTCTGGGATCAAACTTTGCCCTTCATTCCATACAGACACCCCATTGAAATCCTTGAGATTAAATGGGCATAAGTTTGAGTTTAACATATTGCAGATGTGTATACACATATTAAGAACATTGGATGTATTGTACTCGAAAATGCTATTTTACTTATGATATTTTTTCAGCACTTATGATTACTGGCAATAATAAAAGAGACTATCCCACAAAGTGCACAAAGATCATATGACATAGAGAGGACACTGTCATCTACTTCATGATTTAATATCTGTGACACTTAGGTAATTCATGGTCTCTGGACATCCAAGATCATATCAACTATGCAAAGTGTCAAACCACTCAGTGCATAAAATTAACCAGTTCTAGGAGTAAAGGTTTTTAACCAGCTCTGCTGAAGTAGATAGAAAACCTCCTGTGCCAGCTGCCGGGGAAATTGGGTAAGGTCCATATTTAATTAATTTTGCCTTAAAAGAGAAGACAACATGCTGCTCAGAGATTCTGCCTGCACTGCATGACCAGTTTGCTGGCAGTATGATCCACAAAACAGTGGGCTTCAGGAGTTTCTTGCCAGGTCTTCTTTGACTACTCAGCTCATAAAGGAGGTGAGAGGAGCTGCTGTGCCACGGAGCTGCGGCTGAACTGCCTTGCGGTCTTTGTTCTGCACATCTCCACCTCCTCTGTGACTCCCACCCAAGCGATATTTTCTTTAGGGACACTTTTCTGGTCTGTAGGGGACAACTTGCATCCTGTACCAGACTGCAGCACAGAAACACCAGCATACCAGCCAGAATGTCCATCCAGTTGAACCCATCTGGTTTAACCACATACTAGAGACCTGGATGATACACAGCTGGGGGGGATACACAGCTATAAATTACTAGCTCCCTCTTCTAAATAGTGATGAGGAAAATCTTTCAAATACATTTATGATAGCAAGACACACACAGATAACTAGTTCAGGAAAAAAATTAATCATCTAAAATTTTTACTGAGAAGAACACATGAGAATATGCCCAAGGCCCGAGTCATTTGTAGTGGTGTACCTACTTGCAAAACTTGGCATCACTCCAACACTGTACCAGATTTTCATGCCATAATGATCAAACTAATGCTATCTATAATCAGCCACCAGATGATGTGCAACAGCAGGAGACACACCTTAGCTTCAACCGCTGGTGAGTGTACTGAGTTCAGACAGAGGCACCATAAAATCCTAACCATGAAATTGTGGAAGTAAACGGCGGCTTGCCCACCACTTCCACAAAGCCAGACTGCACCCACTTAGGGATAACTGCAACATAAATGTGATAATCTCTTGCTGTCCAGATTCCTTCCAGATTATCTTTGGCTATACATCATGCATCTCTTAAAATCAGTGGAATTACAATGCATTAAAAGGAGCATATTGCAGGGAATTGCAGGGATGTCACTATCTTTCAGTACAAGAAAAAAAAATTCCTGGGACCTAAAAATAAACGTTCACTGTGGATCCACTATGGAGTATACAGATGCCTGAGGTGGCAGAGGGGGAAGACGCGAATCTCAGCACTCACAGCATGTCAGAGTGAATGCAAGACAACTGGGTTCTCTGAAAATTGGCAGAAAACACAGTGGGATACATCACCACCTGTGACATTTCCACCACAGCTCTCAGAAGGATTTTACCATCCATCCTTGTAAGAACAAACCCTGAAAATCAGCAAAGAATGAATTTTAATTAAATTTTTACCTTTTTCTCCTGCCTTTTCTGCTGAGGAGCTACTTTAATCCTGGGACAATCATATTAGTAAAGGTTTAAGAACAGTAAGATTTTCACTGCAAATAATATGGATGCAAATCAACAAATAAGGTCTTCTTTTCATTTGTGCAGGAGCAGAATGTGCCCCCCAACACACAGACATCACTCCACAAGTCAGTGACTGCTCTGCCTACATTAGGGCTGCCTGCCTAGCAGCAGGTAACACACAGAGATACTAGCAAAGGTAGAAAACTCATCATACACTATTTGAGAACTCTGTTCCATAATATACCAGAGTAGTAATGGACAATAATAAATGAGAGTCCTCAGCTCTCTGCTTTGGCTGAATAGGTCTAGCTGAGTCAGAAAAGACCACGTCTCATTTTTCCAATGTGTACTTTTGTTAGGTCAATAGAGAGACTGTTATAGAGTGGTAATGTGAGCTGGTAATGTGCGCAGGTTCTGGGGCTTTATTGTGTCCCTGCTATGTTAATTAGTATTAGGAACATGATGGATTGGCAACACATGTATTTTCTGAGCCTTAAACCAGCCCTGAGAGTTTAGCACTCCATTAGTTACACATCACAGGAACCCAGGGATGTTTACTTTTAAAAGTATCACTTACAAGAATGAAGCACTCTAATTCATTCCTGATAGGGGCTGTGGGGAACACCCGCCCAAGATTCAGGTTCCGTGGGACAATGCGCCAGCCCTGTCCAGGGTCATCCTGGGAATCCCACATCAAAACTTTCTCTGAAGCACCTCTTGAGGGAGTGACAGATGGAGAAGCACCAGCCTGGACAAGCAGATGTTTTCTCTCCACGGCTTATCTGGTAGAGAAGATAGGAGCTGGGAGTTTGGTGAGAGGTGTGTAAGACACATGTCTCAGTGCAATTCCTCTGCAGAAGAGAAATCAGAGGAATAGGCAGGGCTGTTGCCTTCCCCTGGCCCTGACGGCCCTTTCTCCCCAAGAAATGCTACCATACCAGCATACCAGCCAGCAAGAAAACTTTCCTCTCTGCAATCTGGAGGTGCAAATCAGCATGGAGGAGACAAAATTCCAAAAGAGCCTCAGACCTTCTCAAAGAGCGAAGGAGAAATGTGTGGGAGAAGGTCACTTGTCCCACATAATTCTTCCAAAGAAACACTGGTACCTCCAGAAGACAACAGCCACTCTACTTCCTCTTTTCATGCAGTCTTTTCTTCTCATTACCTGGCGACCTCTGGAGTCTCAGGAACAGCTGTCTTCTTTGCACATACTTTTATTCCCAATCTCCCTCACCTCAAACCTGGACTGACAGGCTAATATTTGTTTTCTTACTATTAATATTAAAAATTCTATCACAGAATTCTGCAGGTATAGCAACATAAACCAAAGAAAAAAGAAAAGACATCTTCACCTTCGAGCAAATCAGTCAGTAGCCACCAATTTTGCAGCCGTTCTCTAGTGCTGATTTTGGCAAATGTGCTAAAACAACTTTGTGTTCTGAATGCATGCATGGGATTACCCTTCATCATCCCAGTTACAGTGGATAGCAATTAATAATTAGCGGAGTGGGCTCTGGTAGAGTAATGGACCTGAGACTGGCCTGATACTTCTCATTGGTTTTTCAGCATGGCTGACAGTAGCTAGAAACCAATGACTTGTGCAGCCAAGCCTTCAAACAGTAGTAGTCGTAATTGTAATGAGCTGAGTTGGCTTTGTGTGTCAAAGCATATGTGTTGCAAACCCCAGAAACATGAACCCAAGTGGATGATTACAATCAGAAAAGAATTGTCAAAACCACTTCCAGATTGTCATTGAGTTATTTTCTCTCTAAAGACCATGATTTTACAGTCAGTTATGCCTGCGTAATCTGACAGAGACAATTTAAGTTAAATATTCATACCTATGAACTGGATTTGTTTGTGTCTTCCTAGCCACATATTCTAATATATAGATTAAGCCACTTTCTCCAATGTTCAATTTTTTGTAGGTTAGAATATGTAGCCTAGTGAGGCCAGCACATTTACAATTACCGTGTGAAACTGGCACGGTCGTGGTGATCTTGCCATAAGTCTTGGCAGTCAAAAAGAAAAGTTGCTTTAACTTGAAAGCTGAAGATGTCCACTCTGTATCTTGGTGGATGCAAAAACATATTCAATATATTGATATTTCCATATATTATTTTAGCCAGGTTTTGGTGCAACCATACTCTAAGGACTTCTGTGATTTTATACTTTTTAGTGAATGAAAGGACTGTTGGCAGAGCTGCTGTCAACAACTACAAAGCTAAGAGGCAATTCAAGATAATCAAAAAACAACAGCATGTAAAGAGAGATTTTTCAGGTCTGTATCACATCCTACAGTATAGAGTACGCCATCATACCTTGTCTACCACTCAGCTGTCAGACTATGTCAGCATCTGAGCAATAAATAACATGCCCAGGACAAGCCAGGTGTGCTGGTATAAATGGCCAATTCGTTATTGTTACGGGGAAGCCAGATCAGCATGTGGCAAGGCACTTGAGCATTGCAGATCACTTTGCCAACTCTTAGTACATCAGATAAGAATGACCAAAATCAGGAGTACGACGATCACCTCTCACAGCTTGCTCTCAGGCAAAGCCATTCTTGCAGTTGGGCAAATGATCCTTCAGCTCTTTAATATTAGAAGTGCAAACTTAGTAACTTGCATTCTGCATTGAACCTTGCACGCTGCAATCCTAAAACTTTACAGCAGCCTCCGAGCAATGCCAAAACACAAGCAGGCAAGTCCAGCCATAATCCTTTGCTGGATGTTGTGCTCTGTAGTCATTTCCTGCTTCTCACATGTAAAGGTAGCAGACACAGCTAAGGAGGGTGGAATGGGCTTTATGGCTTGGCACATCTCTAATAAAACAAGATCCTTGATCATATGAAGAAATGGACAGTTCTGGGATATAAATACTGCAGCACTTGGGAACTGCTGTGGCAAGCAGAACATCTGTTTATTACATTTTCCAGTGTTTTATTTTCAGTTGCCCATGACGAAGAATCGGAACTTTTACCAGTGCAAACCATGCTCAGTTATAAACACAGCACTATCCTTTTGAGGTATACCTTGAGCATTATAAAGCAACAGCTTTATTATAGGGAAGTCACAGAGAGTCAGAAATCAGGGCACAGGAAAGGCAGTTTGAGAACAGGCCACATTTTATGAAGAAAATATTTTACTCACAGGTAAGGGGATTTATTTTGTGTGAACACAGATACTTTAGGCTGCACGAAGGAGAATTTTGAGAAAAGCTTCTTGTGGTAAAACAATCTACACTAGAGTTCTCCACAAAATCCCTACAATGACATTAACCTACTGACACTCATCTCAAGGAATGAATTTTGGTAACATAAATTTTACTCTGTGTTGTACGTTAGCTCAATATCACTACTGAATAGAAAGAGGATGTGTTCCAAAAAATATTATTGTTAATGGGAAAATCAGAAAACACCACACTCAGCAGTGAAGCCCATAAGGAAATTCACTTGAGGCCACATCCAAGGTATTACTATCCTTGGTTTAGTCTTCATTTTATATGCCCCGCTGAAAAGTGTTACATAGTGAACTCACTTCACTGTAATGAAATGCTGTTTTATTAAATATACCCCTGATGGGTCTCTGGGTCAGCCAAAGACCTCATAATGATGCAAACATAAAGCAAAGCAGTCATCGAGTAAAATGAACATCTTAGTCAAACTCAAAACAAACCATACCAAGGTATCTCTATGCAAAAAAAAGCACTAGCTGACTCTACTGAGAAGAAACCAAACATGAGTTTAGAAAATTAATCTATTTACATAACTAACTACTTTCCAAAATCTTGCACAGTGGAGACAGGCAACCAGCTTCTCCACAGAAACTGTCTCACAAAACACTTGTGGCCTGAGCATCCACACAAAAAGAGATTTACAAAGGCAGCGAGGCCAGAACAGACCATTGAGTCTGTGTACTGCCAACTTCCTAAGCATAAAGCACAAGACCCAGAGCAAATAAGGTGAAACGTACATGACATTACTGCCATCTCTCCCAACACCAAAGATTTGTTAAAGTGCATGATGTTAATTGTGTCAATGCAGGGAAAATGCCCCAATGCATATTATTCCCATATTGCAGGAAGGTTACTGAACTGGCTGAATCTTTTTTTTTTCCCCAGCATTTGGAGTTACAATAGGAATTAGCAGAAAAGTAGTGGCAATGGGAACTTCCTATGCTATTGAAGTGGGGAGCTTAGCTGGAGAGAGATGTAGAAGAAATGTTGGTGACCTGCAGTTTTCATAGCTCCCTGCCTCTTGACAGGCCAACCCCTACATCTATTCCAGACACAGAGACAGTTAAAAGTACAGCAAATCCAACCCACATGACCTGCCCCTCATTCAGGATTGAGACCTTAGCACTGTCAAACAGCAATACAGTTAGGATATTTTTAAGGTAGAGGGGATGAAATTCAAGCCTATCAGGAGGACTACTTCATAGACAGGACATAATAGGGACTGCTTGGCATGAAGAGAAAGATAGCCTAGGTAACTCTTACTTACAGTAGATACACTAGGCATTACCACAGGCACTTTGTTTTGACTACAAAATGTTTGTCACTTGAGAATGTGAAACAAACTGCTGCATCTGGCATTAGTCCTACTTTCCAGGCAGACTTACAGGTCATCTTCTGATACAGCACACTGAAATAATCTAGTATGGACTATAACCAAGAGAGATCAAGATAATAAGTTGCAAAAAAGAGGCTTGAGATGTCCAAGACAAAGGTAACTGGGAAAAGGTTTACATCTTCATATCAAAAATCAGCCAGCAGCTCGTGGTCCCGCACAGACAACCTCGGTTAAAAGGGCATACACATCATCCACGTGTATATTGACATTGCCAGACGTCTCTGGACTGACCTGACACTAATTAACTTTATCCCACTGATATCGTTCAACTGCCTAGTAGCAAGAAAAATGTAACATTTTGGTTACATACTGAGGAAAATTATAAATCTCTAGAATTATAAAGGAGAAAGGTAATATCAAATACCTTGAAACCCTGATACACTAGATGAACCAAAGATTTGTCATATGGCTTTGTCCTAATTTCAGCTGGGATAGAGTTAATTTTCTTCTCAGTGCTCTGGTTTGGGTTTAGGAGGAGAATAATGATAACACACTGATGTTTTAGTCATTGCTTAGGAGTGCTTAGCGTAAGTAAGAGACTTTTCAGAGTCCTATGCTCTGGCAGTGAGCAGGGACACAAGAATACAGGAGGGAGCATAGCTGGGACAGGTGACCCAAACTGGCCAAGGGGATATTCCATACCATAGAACAACTTCATGCTCAGTATATAAATGGGGGATAGTTGTCCAGGAGGAGGTGATCACTGCTGGGGGACAGGTTGGGTGTTGGTCAGTCAGTGGTGAGCAACTGTACCACTCACTACTTTTTCTCTTTGGTTTTATTCCTCTCTCCCCCAGTCCTTTTCATTACAAGTGTTACTGTTTTTACCATCATTGTTAGCAGTGATAATATTATATTTTATTTTAGTTTTGTTTGAATTTTTGAACTGTTCCTATCTGAACACTTAAGGTTCACTTTTTTATCCAGTTCTTCCTGTCTGGGATCTGGGGGCTGAGCAAATGCCTGTGTGCTACTTAATTGACTGGTGGGGTTAAACCACAACAGGCTTCCTGAAGCATTCCTTCTTTATTTGTTGGGCCCACTTCCCCAGTCAAATAGGATAATAGAAATGCCTCTGACATCTTTGACTTTTTGTGAGAGAGGACTTCCGAGAGAAGCTGTTTGTGTGCATGTGTATGCATGCAAGGGATACGGGGACTTGCTGGCTGTCCCGCTACGCCGTGGGAGCTCCATGCTGCCCGGGAGTGGGCAGAGGCTGCAGAGAAGCCGGTGCCCGCCGTGGTGCGTGCCTCTTGTCTTCAGGTTTGAAAAAACAGGCCCGAGGGCAAGGAAGTCCTGGTGATACCCGCCCTGCCGCCCGCTCCTCGCCACTCTGAGCTGACCCCCAAAGCAGATCGCAAACCGACCCCCCGCCGAGCTGCCAGAGCCGCGCAGAATTTGGGAGGGGCAGACCCATCCCTCTTCACTATGACGTCATCCGGCCATAAGCGCACCCAGACACGACGTCATTCGTCCACGACGTCATACGGCCACAATGGCATGCTGCCATGACGTCACACGGCCATGACGTCACACGGCCACGACGTCACCCGGCCGAACGGCACAGAGCAGTAGCGCCACGCCCGGCGGAGGCGCGCCCGTCGGGGCGGGGGCTCCCGGCCGCCGTCCGCGCTGTGACCGCGCTGTCACTAGGTGGGGCCATCGGCTAGAGCGAGGAGGGCCGGGTCACAGAGCAGAGCTCTCTTCTCTTCCCGTGCCAGATTAATCACCTCTCCTCAGCCCTTACAAACCCACCCGGTATTTGGCTGAAATACAGCCGGACCCCCTTATTTTATGTGAGGACAAGGCCATGCTTTTGATGTCCAGGTCACGCTGTGTAAGACAGCATTTACTTTAGGCATTTGTTTTAATAATATATGTTACATGGTCTGAGTAATATATATTACAGTCATTTGCAACTGACTTCTTCCTCCTCTAATCTCAACTCGGGGATGAATTCAAACGCAGTTGCAATTCCAGACATTTGGAAGGGAAAAATATAACCTATTTCCCGAGGAACTCTCAAATATCTTCTACACAGAGTTCACATTTTTGCCTGAACTTGTACTTTTCCAGTTTAAGGAGGAGAAGGGAACTGTGGACTGAATGACTCCAGTCACCAGTTCTTCAGCATCAGTGATTATTCGGGATACTGGTGAAATAAAAAAAGTGATTTTTGTTCTTTCAGGCAGCAATTTTAATCCTCTGCAGATGAATTAAAACCAGGTCACAGTAACTAGCCGACCTGCACTTTCAGGCCTCAGAATGCGTGCAAAAACCCTGGAGGAGTGGTGCTGCAAAGGAGGTGAGGGGTCAGAGTAGAGCCCCTGTGAGCAGGATGGTGGTGATTGTACTGCCTCTCACCACACCCACCACCACAGCTACTTCTCCCTCTCACCACACCCACCACCACAGCTACTTCTCCTATTGCCAGAAAAAGAGAACAGCAAAAAAAATTACAAACTGTTAAAATGACAGAGAGCAGTGATGGCCAAATCAGGAAATATACAAATGCCAAACAATAATTTAACAAGCAGGGTGTTTGCTTGAGTTTTTTCTATGTGAGAAAATAAACCATTCACCTGGGAATTAGTCATAGCTTTTCATACACATACATCATGCAAGTCTGCTAAAACCTCATGCAGTGAACTTTCTGGGAGAGGAGGGAGGCTTGAGCACAGCACAGGGGGACCAGCTCCTTTCAGCTCCCACCTCTGGTATAGATTGCTCTGTTCCCTTTTCAAGGCAGCAGCAATGTGGGCGTAAACTCTGACAGCTCAGGCTTGGGCCTGGGAAAGACCCACTCCCCAGAAGCCACTGAAGGTCAGAAATTACCCTTTCCCTACCTCCCCTCCCCTTCCCTCCCTCCTTACTTGTTTCAAAGTTTTGCAAAGCAACCCCAAATCCAGCCCAGTTCCCACTTGTTTGCGAGGGCTGTGGTGATTGATGCCTGTACTGTGTTCATCAACGCAGGTGAGAATAGCAGAAGGAGATTTGTGTGGGTAAGTGAAACTAATGCTCTCTTCCCTTTGGAGCCTTAGAAAACTTATCACTTACGTTTTGTTACATTTTTGAGAAAAATTAAAAATAAATAAATTTCTCCCTCATACCAGCCTTTTCCTGAAAATTAATCATTTGGCAATGGAGATAAAAGAAGCAAAATACATGTGACCAAATGTTCCTTTTGTTTGTATCTCTGAAGACCATTAGAAAAAAAGAAATTACAGGAGAAAGAGCAAGGAAGAAAATTCAAAACTATCACATAGCTGACCATAACTGTAGTAGTGACTAAGCCACATGGTCTAAAGTGTAATAACTGGGCTGTGAGTTGGGTTAAATCTATGAAGGATATTACAGTCTCCTGAATAGGGTTTTGCAGTAAGGATGGAGCTATGTAGAATAATTTTCTGTAGTTTAGGAATGTTTCTCTTGAGAATGTGTTGTTTTTTCACATATAGAATATGTAGCTGTACCAGACATTAAGCATTGTCCATATTTTACTAGGGAAAAAGTCATGTTCAAGGTGAGAACCAACTGATTTTGGTTCTCAGAAAAGTTGCTAGCTGTGCAATGTGAACAGCTGCAAGCACCCTTCAGGACCCTGGTCCTGGTGAGTCAACAGATTAATATGCAGAGGCAGAGAAACTTAAATTTTTACCATAGCTCTCCCTCAGGTACAATGACCTGTCAGGATTGCTTCTGCATCCTTTGTCACATGAGTCATTTAGCCTTTATAAGTGATAAAGTGATAAAAAAATCTAGATTTGACAAGTAGCACAGAAGTATTTCTGAGTGTTTCAATGTCCCCTTTATGCTTTTCTGTGTATGGTGAATTTTATATCTCACTCTTCCTGGTTTTATACTCACCATGGCAAGAAGGAATGTCAGCAATGTGCAGAGGGACTAGGCTCCAAAGAAAGAGGTTTCCGAAAGTGGGTTTGAGTTTTGCTGCGTGCAACAGAGCAGGAAAGCTTCCATCAGTTACTACAAGCACGTTCACAGCACGCTGCTGCCACACGGCTCACTTCACGCTGCTCTTCTCCTGCTGACGCGTGCCCACTCCTGATCCCAGCCCCCAGGCTGAGACCGTGCTGCTGGCCTAAGTGCCAGGGTGTGCTCACCCTCCCCGAGAGAGGAGGAGGAGACCGGCTCCTCCTGAGCCTGCGCTCCTCCCTGAGCCACCCAAGTCCTGGAAGAATGAATAGATTTCATTGTGTCTTAAACTGTGCTTTCTCACTCTTCCTCAACATTTTGCTCATTCATGTACTCACTGCCCTTAGGGAAAAAAGAAAGGCAATTAGTACAATTTTGTCACAAGACTCCTGGTTTTATCTAGGTGGAGAGGAGAAACTTGGAATGTATAAAGTCCATAAACGCAGATGAGGAAGAAGGAAAGAACTCAAACTGTGTTTACCTTAGGTCTCACAACTTCTAATTATCTATGACAGTTGTTTGCTTAGGACTATCTAAGGATAATCCTGAGGTTTTCAGGAGAACTCTTGCTGAAGGCAGTCACAGTTCAGACGTTGAAAAGCTATAGACTCTCTCTCACAAAGAAAAAATCAGAAGGAGAATCCTACCATACTTGATCTGTTCTGCTCTCTTTTTTACAGAACACTTAAACTCTTTGAGAATTTTCAGATAAAAGCAATTAAATCCTTGTAGCAGTTATCTTTATCTCATGGAGAGGGAAAATTCTTCCTCAGGTTATAGGGCAGAGCAAGGATGTAACCTGGCAAGGTTCCTCCTATCTATCTCTCAGCTTAATTTCTTGCACAGCTTGCAAAGAGATAAAGTCACAAACCACACTCCTAAGGTGCTGTAAATATTTTCTTTCTGTTGCAGGCTGAGGAGAGCCCGGTCTCTGGCAGCAGGCCTCTTTAAAGTAGAGGCCAGATCTTTCTGTACGTGTGATTCTCTGTGTCCATCCTCTACATGGTCGGCTTCCCGATAGTGATCTAAGGGTTAAATTCTCCACTTAAGGTCAGGATTCAGCCTGTGTACATGCATGCTTAGTGAATAGCTGTGGCTATGGCTCTCAAGCCCTGCTGCTAATGTGGAAATTAATGAAATTAATCTCTAGTGAGGGACACAACCATGAACCAAGATTCCTATTGTAGGGTGCATGCAACACTGAGTCACACAGGAAATCTGTGACAATGCAGAAACACTGCAGGGAGCACATTAACGAAACATCATTTAGGATAAAAAGTGTTGTCTTTGTTATCTTCTGGTGGCAGACTAGTGAGAGAATGTTAAATACTGTATTAAGTTAGTTTTTATAGGGAAGGGAGAAGAATGATGTGTCAAAGTTAAATGTCCACTAAAATTGAAGTTTAGATAGTATGCATTCAGAAATAATTTTATTTTTCAGTAATGACAATATGCAATATCACGTAAGAAATGAAATTGAAGAATTGATCTTATTCTTCAAATACAGGATAGCTTCAATATTAAAATTAACATATAAATTTAGCATCAATCTCATTTCCCCACTCACGTCTGCTGAGTAAATGCACATAAAGAATGAATCACTGAAACAGTATACTGAGAGAATCAAAGTCATTTTTCAAAGATGTCAGCACAAATGTGAGGTGAGCCTGTTCACCAAGCATACAACAAATGTTGCAGAGGTGGCCCTCGAGACCCATAAGGAGGACAAGTTGGGGACCCCCAGGAAAGCAGCACAACACCGGCAAGGACAAGGCAAGGGATGGTTTGGCTTGGGACGTCCCCATTGTGCTGTGCTTACCCCTGCTGTCCCTCTGACTATTCCCTTATCTACACGTGTGAGAGATACCAGAGAACGTGAGCATCGCATTAGGGCTCGCCACGGCGTTCCTTTGAGGGAGAAATTATTATTGTTATTGTTTACATGATTGTTGGCCTTAACCACCCTGTCGCAGCTGGAGGTCAGCTAGTGAGGACTTGGCAATGTGCCTGTGGGGCAGCAGCCAGCCTCTGCAGAGCCCCCCCGTGTCTGGCGGGCCTGAGACCCGGAAAACAGAGCCATGAGCACAGAGAGCTTCCCGTGGCATTGCCCAGAGAACTGACAGTGAAATCACCTCTCTGACAGGAGAAAAAGCAGTCCTGGGACACCCAAAAGAAGCTCCTGAGTGGCTGCTCAGACAGTAGCAGAATCTGTGCAAAGGGCACAGGGCTGAAGGTGTCTGGCTTCAAGAAAGCCACAGCTGCACTAGCACTCAAAAAAAGACTTCAAAAAACCCTAAAAAGACCCTCCAACAACCCGCTGGATTCTGAGATCCAACAGAGACCTCGCCAGGCTCAAGGCATCCTTCTCCATACTTAATTTTTACTTTTTTTCCTCGGGGAGGTTCTGAGCATCAATGCTTCCAGCTTCAACCCTCCTCATCCCAATGTCCTCTCTTCCTCAGCACAAGGTACTCGCTCCGGCAAGGAGATACCCTTGTTTGCCACGAGATGGAGCTGGGAAACGCGAGTTTTAGGCGCTGCACCGGCCGGGGCTCTCCCGGGGCCGTGGGAATCCCGGGGTGCCGCGCCGTCGCGGGCGCTCCGCAGGCTCCGCACCAGCGCCGCTGCGGTGGCACGGCTGTCACCGCCCTCGGGGACAGCACGGCCTGAGCCCGGCTGGCGGCCGCCAGCTCCGCGGTGGCCGCTGCGGGCCCGGGCTAGATGCGGCACACGGGGCTCCGGCAGAAACGGGGCTCCCTCTCGCCGCGGCTGCCCTCGCCGGGAGGGCGGCACCCGGTGGGCAGCCCCCACCGGCACAGCACACGTCTGAGGAACAGGTCCCAGCACTGTGTGGGCACAAAAAGCTTCCTGTCAACACGCCAAGGGATCCTTAAATATTTTTTCTGCCTGTAGTGCCAGCCTGGACGATACAACTGGATGAACAAAGCAATTTCTCAACGGTATCATTGCATGCCAATAGATATTTTTGAAAAGAATTTAATCTTCTGGATAGCTAAAATGTTGTGTGGTCAAACAAAAATTATTTTCAGCATGAAAATTTGCATTTCTTATTTTGAACAGATATAAGCTTCCTTCATTTATGAAAAAAAGTATTTCTTAATGGAGTCAAAGTCATTTTATAACACTAGAGACAAGGACTATTTTAACTTGTTTCTTTTGTTGGAAAACTGCTTGTCAAAAGAGATAGAACTTTAAAAATCATACCGTCAAATCTGATTTTTTCACCAGAAGCGTGTTAATAGTTCATTCCATGTTGTCACCTTTCTTTGAAAGATGTGTCCCAATTCCAAGATGCCAAAATTCAGTTCTCTGAAAACCCACAGACCACAGAGGGTATAAGCTTTTGCAGGTACCATGGTTTGGTCTTTCTGCTGAAGATGATTCAAAATCTGTAGCAAAACAAACACACAAACAAACAAGCAAAACCAACAAAAAGCCTCCACTGAGATTCCATTCGAAGTACAGGGATGCCTAAGATTTCTGCAGGAAGGAAATCTGCTCAAAACTGGAGCTCCTGGGCCTATCCGCTCTAATCTAGACTTTGACAATTTCTCTATGGTGTTGGAGCACAGCGTTTCACTACCTCCTGCCCCTCTGTTCACAAGATCTATTTTACATATTACTTTTCACTCTGGAGTGGCTGTAAGATGAATTTGTTTACAAGTGCCATGTGAATGAAGGTAAATCTGTCAGTACACAACCAAAAGTCTGCATTTAGGAAAACTCCAGATGCTTGCACATTTACACTTCCATAAGGGAATCTATTTTTTTTCCTCCCTTCCCCTGCTTTTATGTCTTTGCTCTGTGGCATAACCAATAAAATGCTTTTCTGAACAGGTTGGAAAGTTATGCAAGATAAAGTATATTTCAGCTAATTTATCCCCTAAGGAAAATAAAGTCATTATTTTATTCTCCTTTTTGTGCGTATTCAGTACCTTTATAAAATGAAAGATTCACTGTGTGCACAGGACTTACAGAACATGAAATGAGAACACAGGCATTCGTATCAACAATGACACCAGATAACATGCCTGATACATTTATATAACAGTTTTAAAGCCCATCTGCTTCAGTGTCCAATTTCAGGGTGGCCTCACCTTTTTTTTTGAGGGGTGGGCACCTGAAAGACCGGAGAGTCATTTCATCTGCATTCAGAGGTGTGTTTTGTAAAAGTTAATTGTCAAGCATATGCAGTCACTTGCGAACAGTTGAAAAAAGGACACTAAAAGCTTAACAAACTTCTAAGTGGACATTAAACTTAGAGGCATTCCTCGTCAGAAGCAATTCCTAACGTTACTCAGACACACATAAGATATGCAGTGTAATCAATGCATGCAATCATGCAATAAATTGTTCAAACCATTACTTTTCTAGATTTAGGGAAGTTGCCATTTGGCTAAACATTATTTTAAAGAAATGCCCGCTATTACATCCTATTTCCTTTTTTTTCTACCTCTACAGTATAGGAAAAAAAGACGCTTCTGAAGCATTGGGAGAGCCTTTTGTTTTCTGCTTTCTGTGATTGTAGCAAGCTCTGCTTTATTCAGCTGAGCTTGGAAATGTCTGCAGTACAAATACAAGAGACCTCAGCTTCCCTGATGACAACTTTTGCCTAATCTCAGTTGCAAGTTACAAGGCAGGGAAGCAAAACCCAGGCTTGGGAAAAAGAGGTTTCCCCTGACTGCAGCTGCTGGAGCTGGACGTTTTAACCCCGGCTGAGAATTAATCAGCTCTCTGTCTTCAGAATGTTATTTGCCCAGTATAAATGACATAAACCAAGATCATCATCTTAGTTTATTTTTTCTAGAGTCCTTAGCATGCTACATTAACCTGACAATGCTTAATCTGGTGTTCATTTCACAATACACTTCATGCAATTCACAGCTGTAATTGGTTTTACATTGACATTACACATTTCGACCTAGCCATGGGAAAAGAATAACTCTTAATAATATTTCTCTGAAAAGTGTCCAAGCTCAAACGGCACAGAAGCAGCTCATGTTAGTTGCATGTGTGTATTTCTTTCTTCTGCCTTTTCTTTCACTGCAAGGATGATCACTGGCATAAGATTATAAGGTCCTTGTTTTAGTCCATTTGCAATTGAACTATGTTTGCTTGATTTCTTATGTCCTGAGGAGTTCTCAATTATAAAACAGCATTCAAGTATTCTAGTTTAACATCCCCATTTTTCTGAGTAAAGGAACAAAGTAGACCTTGGGCTTCTGTTTCCATTATGAGTCTTCTAGAGTCCCATAACCGGTAGCCATAAAGTCTTCCTTTGTAACACACACTCAGCACTAAAGCCAGAGTATTGCTATTTGGCATTATCCAGTGAAGTGCAAGAAATTAAATAAGTTACGTCTTTATTGCTATAGTACAATACCAAGCAAAGTCACCTTTTAATACAATTGCAAGAGTTTTGTAGAGTACGTGTCCCTCCTCTTAGAGGCCAGTAGTTCAGCTGCACTGTGAGTATCACTTATTTGTCACACGTCAAATGTTAGTCTAAGAAGATGTGTTGAGTATTCTTGAGTCTGAAGAATCAGACCTTTCCTCATATTCATCTTCTGTGTAAATTGGTTGCTTAGACACAATAGGACATCCATCATCAGGAATTGAGATCCTAGGATCTTCTGACGAGCGGGAAGGAAGGACAGGTGAGCTTCGGAAAACACTGGCTGAGTTGCTAGAGAAAGGACTGACATACTGGGATCGCAGCTGGTACTGCTGCTGCAGTGTCATGGTGTTCCACAGGGTGACGTCGTTGGGCAGGAACGGGCTGGACTGGTTTCTTGCCAAAGTGTTCCTCAGCATCAGCGGGTAGCGTGGTGGCTGAGGGAAAGGGTGCTGCAAAGGTACAGCCAGAGGATTTGGCACGACATTACTGGAATCAGCAGAGAACCTCAGAGTGTCAGGAACCCTAAATGCCGAGCCCACGGACCACTTGGAAGATGAAATAGGATAGGAACTCAGCGTGTGTTCAAAAATATGCCCATTGGAAGGCAAAACAAGACCATCAGATTCTGCAGAAGTTCTCTCTCCACTGGCCACTGAAGACCGACTGGACAGCAGAACCTCTACAGCACTCACCAGATCACCGCCACAGCCCTTCAGGATCAACTCTAGCACAGCTGGCTTTTGGTTAGGGAAGATCTTTTTCAATACTTCAAGTGGGGGCCTGTTTGCTTTCAAACTGAATGGTAAAGAAACTGTCCCAGAAGGACCTTCTATCAGAAGGTGGTTCTGCTCTGGGTGGTACTTGGGGCTGTCTGGACGGTTCTCTGTGCTCCCACCATTCTTCTGAACTGCAAAACCGACCTCATCCACTGAAACAATTTCAGGGCTTTCAGGGTTGAAACAACTTTTGGCTTTAGTCATGTCTGGGGAACTCCTTTGGTCTGTGTCTTTGTCACTGTAGGTCTCGGCATTGTCTGCTCCACTGGCATCACCCAACCGCTCCTCATTCACGTCTGCAAAGAGAAGTCAGAAAAGTTAACAGAAAACTGAGGCCGAAAGCTTTTACAGAGATTGGAGGATGCTGTCTTCTTAAAGTGAACAGACCAGGATCCTGAGGGGGGAAAAGTGCTTTTTTTTTCAGAGATCCTGCAAAAATTAGGGCATCTTTGCAATATCTCATGAGAATAAAACTGCAAAAGGATAATGTTAGCTGATCTAGGCATACTCTGTCTCATTTTCCCATGTGCAAGCAAAGAAGCTGCAATAATTTTTCTGCTGCATCAAAAATGCTATATCCATCCTTTCTCACTGGTTACAAGGCAGCAACACACCATCCAAGTGCAAGCTTTCTCAGAGGAACTTCAGCACTTCCACACTGTAATTCCTCACTAGCACAATCTCATTGTCTGTGAGCTGAAGAGGGCACTTAGAAGATGAAAATTTAGCCTGCAGCTCCAACAGCATTAGTGGAACCACTCCATTATGACTACAGGTTGAAGGTTTAAATAGTCTTCAAATAAATAAATGTATTCCAGTTCTGGCTCTGAAGAAACTGGTTCCTCCCCCAGAAAGAATCACAGTTTTTCCTCTAAAGCCCTAAGCATGTCTGATGCCTTGTCCTATTCAAGCACATATTTTAGAAAAGTCTGGTTTAGAGAGGACATCTGGAAGGCATTTGGTCCAACATCCTCTTCAAAGCGGGAGCAGCCTTAGACAAAGAGCAGGTTGCTCATGTTCTTGCTCAGCTGAGTTTTAAATAATTCCAAGGATGGGGACCCACAACCTCGCTTAGCAATTGTCCCAGGTATCTTGCTTTCTGTGTGCTAAACTAAGAAGAATGAGAGCTGAGTATGGAGCTGAAAACAAGCCCATTGACCATGCCATCTGCAGATGGACACTCAAAATTCTTTGGTAATGCCTGACCAGAGTATGGAACCCTTTGAAATAAGACTGCTTGTCAGCAAGGAGGGAAGAATGTTTGCTTATGTGAAAAGGGGTCAATCTACTTGCTTGAGATTGTTCATTGTTATTTCCCGCGAACACAGTTCTGCTGACTTTCCTCATAGAGCACAATGATTATATTCTTGGGAAGCACCAATGCATGGGGAGAGGAGGATCGTTGTCCAAGCTGCGGCTGACAGAGTCTACTTTAACTGCACAGATAGTGCTTTTGAACACACAATGGGAAGGACTGTCTGCAAAAACCAATCCAACTGTTTGCTTGGTTTTCCAAGCCCCTGACAAACACTCCAACTAGATAAAGTAGCTACAAGAAGCAAGAAAAGGTTCCTAATGTGTGCTGATGATCCCACTTGCCCAACTGAGATGGAACCGGTTAGAAGTGTGCAAGCACCTGAGCCTCACCGCTCACCATCTTCTGCCTTCCTCTCACTGCAGGAACAGGCAGGGCATCTCCTCATCAGTTAGTGGGCTAAGTTTAACGTTTAACAGATCAGCATGAAAAAAGACCATTAATGCAATTTATCCACCAGAGAGAAAGAAGTCAGGGTGTGAGCAAGCCTGAACTGAGCGAGAAGCCACTATGCTCACCACAACGGGAGCTATAAATAAATAAGAGATCCTGGCGGAGCACAGCCTGACAGTGTGAGCATGGCAAAGGAAGGTTCTCCTCATGAGGATGGCTGTACCTGGCAGAAACGATGGGCCATCCTACAGAGATGTGGGATGCTGCTGATTTGGGCTGTGGAAGGTAAGTGTGTAGCTGAGGAATACAGATGGCCTCACAAAGACCTCACTCCTTTTAGCAGGATAACCCATTTTGGGAGCTGGCTTTTACACTGGTTATGATGTCTGTCTAGTGCAAACAGAGAAGTAGTAACTCTGCATGTCCTATATTAGAGAGAAGGCCATGTACGTTTCCTCTTTCTCATGCACTCAGTGCATCAATCTTGCCTTAGCACCCAAGGCAGAATGCAGGAATTGTTTGCCGATCGCAAACTGGCACGTGCATCCTTTTGAGGAGGTGCTAAGACGTCGGCATGGCCCATCTATTATTGAGAAAACGTGAGACTCACGCTACCTTTCCCTCCGATTCCCTTCACCACGCATTTGTTACAGATCTTGGTGAATGGACAATTTATACATTGAAGGCTTAGCGGGCAGTGTAAGGACATCCAGCTACCTTGTCCCTGTCTTGACAGAGTTAGAGAGGCTGTTTAAGGAATATGATAGCCCTAATTTTCACATAAATAGATTGCACTGTGGTGACCAATATTACCAAATGGACGGAATGTAAGGAGAACATATTTCAGAAATACCTCATGCTCCCATTTACAGTGTATCTTTATGGGATGAGAACACATACTACCGGGGAGAAAATATGTGTTAATTAAACAAACAAACAAACACACACACACAAACACGCACTCTCTCTCTCCCAGATCTGGTAAGATATCTCTGATATATTCCCTGATCCTCACAAAATGTTATTTTCAAGATATTTCAGATTTGCTTTATTTTCTGTACCCTTAAAACTATCCTTATGAGGCAAGCCTAAAAATTTTTCTTCAAATTCTGAAAACTCGTTCCACTGAATTTTGCATCTTTGTCATCAGGAGATGGCACAGATGCTGGCTCTTAGCTTTTGCGCAGGGAGAGTCTCCTCGTACAGCACAGGTCATAGCGATGCATCTCTCCAGGCTGTTATACTCGCAGGGACAGACCCGGAAAACGAGATTTCGGTGATTTAAATCGAAGTGGTGCCATTAAGACATGGAGAATTACCCTCTGCTGGCTACCACAGAGTGTGGGGGCTGCTGTATTTTTCCCCTCTGTCTTTCTGACAGCATTTCTGGCTGCCGGTGCCAGGCGGCTCCGTGCCCGGGCGGTGTCACACCCGGGGGCCCGAGCCTGTCGCACGGCAGCTGGCCGCTCACCTGGCCGGCCCTCGGGGCTTCCCTGTCTGTTAGGCTGCGTTTTGACTGCTTTTTCCCCATCGGAACACCCCTTGCCACGCTGAGGGCTCGGGGAGGACCAGGCGTCCGGGAACTGTCCCCAGCCCTTCATGGGAACCGCCGCGACCAGGATTTTCGTTTGTTTAAAATTGGCACAAAATAGCCATCGCCAAACAAACAAAAATTTGTGAAGATACATTGTAACTGTCCCTGTGTGGGCACTCAATTATAGGCATACTGCATGCATGTATTCATTGCAAATGTTTGTATTTTCACGTACAAAAACAATTTTGTATTTAGAACGTACAACCTTTTTTTTTTCTCCATAATTCGTAAATTTCACATTAGGATATTCTGGGCTTCAAGAAAGAAATCTCGCCCTCAGACATTTTTTACGTTTGTGGGGGTTTAGGTGTTGTATTTTGTTCTGTGTGAGCTTTGAGTGTTTTTGCTGTATTTCTGGCAGTGGTGGTGTTTTGTTGGTTTGCTTTATTGGGGGGGGAAGTTTTTTGTTTCTGTGGGGTGGTGTCTTTTTTTTTTTTGTTTGTTTGTTTTTGGTTTTTTTTGTTTTCGAGAGGGTTGTTTCTTTGTGTGGTTCTGGGGTTGGGTTTTTTGGGGGGCGGGAGTGGGGGGGAAGGTGGTTTTTTTGTGTGTGCGTCTGTGTGTTTTGGTGTGTTTTTCCTCCAACGCCTTCTATTTCAAATTGCCTGCATTTAAGTATCCAGTTTGTGATTCGTGGGAAAACTAAGGAAACTATCCTACTGATGTAAAAGACGGGAAGTATTCATCCAATAATATGCATGCAGAGACAGATACCAACCCAGATCAGAGATGCAGTGCAAATACAGATACACATGAAACAGAACAGTGGGAGAACCGTACATGCATTTTCATCAAAATACAAATTAATAAATAATGCTGATACGAATTTGGCACAATATTTACCCCAATTCTTCTTGACTATTTATACATTAAAAATAATAAGTCAAATGTTGTAAAGAGGCCAAATAAAAGTAAAATAGGTGAGAGGGAAAAGCTGTTTTCCTCAAGTTAATAACTTGTCTGGAAAACTTGGTCTAATATTTTGGAACTAAATTTGTTTCTTTGATATTGTCGCCGCCGACTCCCTGTTAAAACAGCTTGTTCTTTCATTGTTAGGACAGCTCTTTTTGCAACACACATTTTCTTGTATCTCAAAAGTACCTGCTGTTTTCCTTAGTCATATTAGTAGGAAAGACTGATACCAGAACTAGCATAACCACACAAAAAGCTAAGGCTACATATTTGGTGGGGACTTTTTTGTTTGCTTTGGGTGAATTTTTTGGTTGGTGGGTTTGGTTTTTTTACTCTTGCTGTCTGTTTGGAGGAGTGGAGTGTTTGTTAATTTGATTTGGGTTGTTGGGGGTTTTGTTTTTGTTTTGTTTTTGTTTTTAATTACTTTCACTTCCGATTTTCTTCCCTATATTTGATGGTCTAAATACTCTGTCGGAGACTAATCACTGTTCTCAAACTAACACAGAGACAGCTGCGCTGTATTGAGAAGTTGGCTCTGAAAATATCGGACTACCGAATATAGAATTATATTGTTTACAGGACTTGATAACTACTACTAAGAGAAATGTAACACGCGCTCACGTGGGCAAGGAGAGTTCATGAGCACGGTATCAGGAGGAGGTATCATTCCAGGTTAGCAGAGGCAGATGCAACAAGGGTACTTTCTAGAACAGAACTTCGCAATTGCCCCACCGAAATGGCCGACTGCAGCAGGAATAAAAGCAAACGGATCTGATTTTACTATATATCGGGAAATATCCCTTCGGCAGTGAAAAAATTTTTCACGAGGATAGGGTTCTCGAGGAAGAAGGGTTGTGTGTGTGTTTTAGAAGTTGGGTGGATAGGAGGTCCATCCTCTGTTTTTACAGCGATTTTAATACAGTAAATGGGAGAGAGGAAAGAGAAAACCCTGCCGCTCACAGCACGCAGGGGAGTTGGAAATAAGCAAGTCGTATGGTTAAACAGTGTCTGGCGGAAGGCGACAGGAGGAACCTCCAAGGAGACCCTTTTCCGCTTTGCTCTCATGCATCCTCATATTCATAAGGAGCGGGGGAAAACCCCGTCTGTGACAATCAGGGACCGGGGACCACGCGGGTGAGATCTGTGTAACCAGAAAGGCTCCCCGCTGATCCCGGGGTGCCCCGGTCCCCCCAGCCCGGCCTCACCGCGAGCGGGGACTGGGGCAGGCGCAGCGCCGAGGGCTTTGATATATGGAGATCTCCGTTATGTTTTGTTGTTTGTTTGTTTTTTCTCTCCGTAAAGCTGTTATCAGAAAGTGCTGACTGGCTGGCAAGGAAGAATTTCTCATCAATACACTTTGATTGTATTTTGCAAACAAAATGCCTGTTGCTTGGTAACATTTCACTTGAGCCTGACCTTCCCCAAAAGTTATTGCTATCAGATTCGATTTACACTCTCCTCCCGTGATTACTGTAATCTTTTAAACCGGGAAGTTCATATATCAGGGTGAAGGAAGGTTGAGCGTGCAAGTTAATATCGTTCCTATCCGGCAGATTTATATCGTGCTGGCGGATGGGAACTTCCATTTTCTCGAAGACGCAAGGCGGGTTTTTCCCCTTCTTCCCCTACCTCCTCGGCCTTACCCCCGCCACCTCCACGCAGGCGGGAGCCCCCGGCCAAGCGCGGCCGCGTGTGCGGAGAGCGGAGAGGGTCCGCGCCGGCGGGACGCTACGACCAGTGGGAGATTTGGGCAAAGACCCCCATGCCCGGCCCTGGGGAGCGGCGGGCGGAACCGGGCCGAGATGCGGGGGACGAGGCTGCCGGAAGGCAGGCAGGCGGTGCCAAGGGCCGGGAAGGGGGAAGCGGGTCCCAAAACACCGGCATCCTCGCTACACTGTCGGACTCAGCCGTGCCGCCGCCTCGGGCCCGGTGTGTGTCTGCTCCGGCGCTGGAGGAGCAGAGCCCCATGCCGGGGCCCTGGCGGACGCCTCCGCGGCCGGACTGGCTCCGTAGCGCACACGGGCCAGCGCGCCGGGAGCCAGGCTTCGCCATTCCCCTCCCGGGACACGGCGTGAAATTTTGTCACAGCTTGTCAGCGCAGCGCATTGGGCTGGCTGCGGCCTGCCTGCCGAGCATCCCTGTCGTGGAAAACCGTCAGCTCCCGCTCAGACAATGGACGGAACGCGACAGCGGTTCTGGAGCGTTAATTTTGGCTCCAGAAACGTGTATTACCGACAGGTCGCACTCACAAGGTGCCCATTGCAGGCAGTGGTTTCAGCACCCCCCACCTGTCGCAAGCCGCCCCGGACGCGACCCGAAGGGACAGGCCTGAGTTGCCCCGCTCACCCCCTGCCACAACCCCGCTTTCCCCGGTCGTCATAGCTCCGCAGAAGCCTTCCGGCTCCTGGCGCCGCTTTTGGTCCGAGGCTCTGTGCAGGTCTTGACCTGGACGAGGTCCCGCAGCCCGATGCCCGGGG
>VZTG01004484.1:501686-503423 GCA_013397845.1 Melanocharis versteri | reverse complement strand
CCCGCCCCCACCACCACCCTCCTTCCCCGCCGTCGGCAGGGGAGTGGAGGGAGAGAAAGATAGAGGAAGAGAGGGAGGGAGGGAGAGAGGGCGGAAGGGAGGGAGGGAAGCGGCGGTGGGGGGGAGCTCTGCCCCGCCGTCGGGGCGGCGGCGATGGCCGTGCCGCGCCGAAAGGGTTCGTCCCCGAGCGCACCGGGAACGCGGCTGTTGCCACCCACCCCCTGCCCCGTCAGGGCTCACCCCCCGACGGCACCCGCGGCTGAGAGATGAGCGGGGTCTAGGAGGTTTCTCCGGGCTCTGCGTCGGGCCCGCCTCGAAAGCCCACGGGACGCTGGGTTCGGCGGCACGGTGTACGGCTGCTATCGCCTGTGGCCCAGAGCCGCGAGGTAGTGGCGGAGGGCCGAGATCAAAGTTTTGTCAAAGTTCTGCAGCTGCAAAGAGCTGCCCGGAGCAGGAGCTGCCCGGGACCAGGAGCTGCCCCCAACAAACGCGCGGAATCGGGTTGCGGCCGCGTCCCCGCGGGATCGCGGCGCAGAGCTGGAGAGCCGCGGTAGGCACCTGCCCCCGTGGGGTCCGCTACCTCTCCTGCATCCCGCGGCAAGCAAGACAGCTACCTAAACGCAAACGATGGCTATAGAAAGGAACGTGAAATTCACCGCAAGTCAGATTGCTTGAAACCTAAATTATGTATGTCGGCGGACTTGTAATGTCCTGCATTTCCGCACGCGGATGGGGTTTCTCGCCGAAACACGGGAATTTCTCGCGTGGCAGCGAGAACCTTGTATCCAAATGTAATATATTGGTGGGAAAAAAAGTTATACGCATTTTGGCTGCGGGGAAACAAATTTACTGCAAGCGTTCATCTGCCCGCGGCGTAGCGTCTGCGGGTGGGCAGGGGCTGCTGCTTGGATCCGAACCCATTTCGTTGCCCCAAGATTTCCCCTGCTCTTTCCAGGCATCTCTCCCCCATAGCCGCTACACGAAATAAAGCTTTCAGCGAGGCTACGTAATAAAGAAATCAGATTTAAAACTCGATAAGTATTTCGCCGGAGAGAATAAAAGGCATGGTGTACGCTACGAAGATATTTGAGTGGTATTTCATTACTAGGGTCTTTCCTCATTACTTTTCTACTTCTAGAGGAAGAGTGATTCAGCGCGATCTTTCTCCCCAGGGCCGTGCGCGGGATGTGAGGAGGATGAGCACTCCATCTGTAAATCGCACCGAGCCAGGGAGGTGAATCGGATCAGATACGGGAAAGAGTGCATTTTCTCGCAGCACTAGTAGAACATCATTTTTTTTGCTGCCGGGGTGCATGCACTGAACCCTGCAGCTCGCAACTGGCCTCCCCCGCGAGGCCTCTTGCACACTCGGGAGTCCCCATCGAGGGGAGAAAAAGAGAGAAGCGGGTCAAACATTCAACTATCACAAAATTACGTAAAAGATGATGCGAACCCACTCTTGGAAATCCGTTCCCTCAAAACGAAGAAACGGGGTGCAAATGCCTGCGGGGGTGGTGGTGGAAAACCCTACTTCCCCACTAGCTGGAGAGGGTCCTGCGGGGCACCTCCGCCACCGCAGCCGGCCGGGCGGCTGCCGGATGCCGAGCCGAGGTGCCCGGCGCGGCGGTAGGCTGGCTGAGAGCCGGGGGCCCCTCTCCCGCTTGGCTGCACATCGGGCGTTTAGGCCGAAATACCCGCTTGATATAATGCTATAATCCTTTTCTCATATTTGATGGG